>CAOKZL010002729.1:0-275908 GCA_948472985.1 Iguana delicatissima | reverse complement strand
TAAAATGTATCTTCGGTGGTACTTGACCCCCAGAGGTTGGCGGTAATGACGAGTAAATATTCCAATAAATGTTGGAAATGTGATGAAGATATAGGAACTTTTTTTCATGCATGGTGGACATGCAAGATTGTGAAAAAATATTGGAAAGAGATCCATAGACGGATAGAATCGATACTAAATATTCAATTTGAAATGAAAGCTGAAATATATTTGTTATCGATGTGGATGAAAGATCTTGATAAGAAAGTGGGGAAACAATTATTTTATATGACAACAGCGGCAAGATTAGTTTTAGCGCGGAGTTGGAAAGTTAGGATTGCACCGTCGATTGAAGAATGGGAATTAAAATTATTAGAGGTTATTCAAATGGATAAGCTAACAGGTATAATAAGGGGAAAAAGTGAGAATGTGGTTTCAAGACAATGGGAAAAAGTAGTTCAATATATTAAAAATTCATGTAGAGAAAAGGAAGGGTTAGTTTAGTTGTCGGAAATCTTGTTAGGGATAGTTAAATTGAATTGGGAAATAGAGATGCCAATAGAGAGATAGAAGGCGGATTAGTTGACTCAAAAGGCAAAGAGAGAAGTAGATAAAGTAGCGAAGTGTGGGATAATAATTGATATAATGTGTTTTATTTAGTAATTTAAGTTTTGTTGTTATGATGGAAAGTAATTGAGAGGATGTATGTTTTTCTTTGTTTTCTGTATTTTCTTTCTTTCTTTCTTTTTTTATATTTCTTTTTCGTTGTTGTTGTGTTTGTTTAGTTAATATTTGTGTATTTTAATAATAAAATTTATTAAAAAATTAAAAAAAAGAAAAATCTTAAATGTTTAAAAAGTTTTCTCTCTGTTGGGTGAAATTGTAAGAGTTTTTGTGCATTTTTCAGCTATGTTTTGCACTTTGAGGAGCTTTTTGCAAAAAAAAAGGTTTGCAAGTCCTGGGTTTGCAAATCCTTCAGGGCTTTGTGCAGAACCAACTTTTTGAGATAGAAAACAGTATATTTCCACAAATACATAGCACAAAGAAGTTCTTTGTACCAAAACAAAAAAATTTTTGCACAAATGCATTCTTCACAAAAGAAGTCCTGAATCTTATGGCAGATGACCCTTTTTTTAATAGGTGTGTCAAGATACCCTTTCTTGTTGAGGACAGGAAAATTTGTGAGTATTCTTTACATGTCTAATCACAAGCAACCTTCTACTATGTCATCAAGAAGGAAGAAAAAGGGCACAATTGATTTTCTTATTATGATTGTATGTCACCTAAATTGCCAGTCTCCCTATTCACTAATCCAGATGAAAAGAGATAGAAGGTGAACATAGACATTTAGAACAAAATGAAGAGGGAGGTGGTAATGCTAGCATTAGGAAAATTTGATTGCCGCTTCGTGTAACATTTAAAAGTAGAAGATTAGAATACTAATTCCATTAAGACCTGGAAAAGGTCTTTTTGTTTTGTTTTGTTTTTGAGAATGAACAAGTGAGGTACTCAGCAGTGTGTGTGCCTAAAT
This sequence comes from Iguana delicatissima, assembly GCA_948472985.1. NCBI lineage: Eukaryota > Metazoa > Chordata > Lepidosauria > Squamata > Iguanidae > Iguana > Iguana delicatissima. Next base: position 274,398 of record CAOKZL010002729.1, on the reverse strand, counting down.
GGCTGGCTTTCAAAAAAAGCAAATTAACTCAGACACAAAATAGTCATGTCCACATCCTTTCTGCTTTTAAATACTCTAAGCCTGACTTCAGCATTTTGTTGAATACAAAGAGTGACATAGTCCTTTAAAATTGTCCTTGAACTGTGTTTTGGGTTATTTACACTTTCAAGTATTTGTTCCACTTTAGATACTAATTAGCATTCTATTATATTTTAGCTGAAGACGTCATTGATTGGTGAGCCATTCCACTGATTTTATTGGATCCAGAACTCACAAAGAAGTAGTTGAACTACAGGTCTTGGTACCTAGTTGAAAATAATTCTAATTACAACACGGAATTTCTTTTCAGGTATCTCAAGTATTTAGAGCTTCTAACCGTGCTCCAGGAAGCTGTCAAGGACAAGAGATTAGCAATACAGAACTGTCAAAGATCAGCAATATAGAACTGTCAGTTTTAAGTGGTTATGCATGAAATGCTCACTCTGGAGAAATCTGACAGTAAGTATTCAGTTAGACTATATAGTTAGATTATATCAAACTAGACTGCTGACCGGATCATTAGAAAGCTACATTTTTCAAAAGGACAGGGACTCAACATACCTGAACCATGACATAGCTTTTGATCACCTTCCACAAGTGCACAAATTCCTTATACATGGCAAAATAAGGAAAGTTACATTATATATTTTATATGGACTGAGGGAAGAGCTGGTGTTAATCTTTTTTAAAAAAGCATTTGTTACTACAGTTAATATGTCATCCACTATGTTTGATAGGCTAGATAAGCTACTCTAGCCATCTCTGTATCCACACAGAGAGGGTCTTTTCTGCGGTGACACCCTTGTTGAGGAATACCTTCCTCAGAGACACTTATTTGCAGTGATGTATTTAAGTCTTTTACTTCAAGTCTCAAGTCAATGAATGTGTTGTTACTGAACCAAGGGCAGCAAGTCAGTCATTAAAAATATACAAGTCTCAAATTGAGTCGAGTCAGTGCATCATTTATTGCTGAGTCGAGTCAGACTGAAGAGACTTAAGTCTGACTTGAGTCTGAGTCTATCGACTCGAGTCTACATCACTGCTTATTTGACATCCATTCTGTTAAGATTTAGGTGCAAATGTGGTTCCTTCCTTTCCTAATAACCACTGTGTTGGATGCTGTTGCTGCTGTTACTTAATGTGATTACTTTGATTACTATCATTTTGTTTTTAATTAACTATTATTTTACAGTAAATCCCATAGGTCATCAATCCTATACACACCTATCTGGGATAAAAATCCCTTTGAACGCAGTGGGTTACGATTTCAATGGAAATGGATAAAAGTGTACTACAGGCATTTAATCTCTGCGACGAATTTGCATGGCACTTTGCAGATACAGTCACTCAGATCCACTCTGCCTTAGATGCTGTACTTGACACATTTCCAGCAGATACAACCTTGGTTCTTGTTTGTCCAGTGCTAATGGACACTTTTCAGTATGTGTAGTCTGAGGATGTAGACATGATCCTTGGAGAGGTGAAAGCCACCACATGTGTGCTAGACCCTTGCCCTTCCTGGCTTATCAAACAAGGACAGGCTGAGAGGATGAAAGGGGTAATCGATGCCTCCTTTCAACAAGGCAGCATTCCAGCTCACCTAAAAGAGGCGGTTGTGAGTGCTTCATCAACAAAGTCATCCCTAAATCCCTTCTTTAACGGATCATTACTGGCCGATGTGCAATTTATTGTTTTGGGGCAAGGTACTGGAGCATGTGTTTGCCTCCCTGTTCCAGGGGTTTCTGGATGAAATGGATTATCTGGATTCATTTCAATCTGGTTTCAGGCCTGCCTATGGGACAGAGACAGCTTTAGTCACCTTGGTGGATGACCTATGCAAGGAACTGGGCAGAGGGAATGTGTCCCTCTTGATTCTGTTGAGCAGCTTTTGATACCAGTGACCATGGTATCCTCCTAGGCCACCTCACTAGAATGGGACTTGCGGGCACTGTTTTACAGTGGCTCCATTCCTTCCTAGAGGAGCAAACCCAGAAGGTGCTGCTGGGAGGCTCCTGTTCAACCCCCCGGAGGTTGGCCTATGGTTGGCCCCCATGGTTTTGTTCTGTTCCCCATGCTATTTAACAAATACATGAAACCACTGGGAGATGTTGTCTGGAGTTTTGGGGTGAGATGAAACCCAATAATATGAATATATCATCAAACTCTACTATTCTTTTCCACCCAAATACAAGGAGGCTGTCCTGCTCTTAAACCAGTGTCTGTCATCTGTAATGGACTGACTGAGGGCAAACAATTTGAAACAAAGGGCCTTTCTACCATACACTGTTATAGTGCTATTATTCCACTTTCAACATCCTGTGGAATCCTGGGGTTTGCTGTTTAGGGAGGGGCATTTAGAATTCTCAGCCAGAGAGCTCTTTGACCTCAGTAAACTACAAACCCCAGAATTCCACAGAATGTCAAAAGTGGAATAATAGCACTATAACAGTGTAGTGCAGAAAGGCCCTTAATCCAAACCAGACAGAGGTGCTTCTGGTCAGTCAGAAGGGAATAGAGATTCAACCTGTGTCAGATAGGGTTACACTCCTCTTGAAGGTTTGCAGTTTGGGTGTATTCTTGGACTCCACTTTGAACCTGAAGGCCTAGGTTTCTGCAGTGACCAGGGGTGCTTTTGCACATATAAAGCTTGTCTACCAGCTATGCTTGTTCCTTGAGATGCAGGATTTCACCACAGCTGTACATGCCTTGGTTACATCCCATTTGGACTACTGTAACACACTGTACTTGGGGCTGCCTTTGAAGAGTATTCGGAAACTTCAGCTGGTCCAAATTGCTGCAGCCAGACCCCTTTTGAAACAGCTTCATTGACTGTCAATTTGTTTCCAGGCACTATATGACTCAGGTTCAGGCTATCTGGCAGACTGTATCTTCCTGTATTAGCAGTTGTGTAGGGATGGGGGGGCAATGGAGGCGGTTTACCCCCAGCGGCAATGTTTTTGGGGCGTCCTGGCTCATAGCCATGTCCCCGTAAGCCACAGGCACGCCCCCACGCACCACAGCCATGCCCCTGCACAATAGCCCTGCCCCCTCCCCCCATGCACTTCAAGCTCCACCGCTAAATATATTTGAAGGTTTTTAATTTTTCTCACATTGTGGCCTGCAGTTCCATCACAAGTTTGAAAACTATAAAAAATCACCATATTTTAAATGGCTTTTACAACTTTTTTCCATTTTTTTTCATTTTTGTATATTATTTTAACACAAAACAAATATTTAAAAACAGTTTCTCCATCATATTTTTATCTACATGAAAGTTTACTGTATTTTCTTATCCTCCTACACTTCTACTTAGAATCTTAGTATTAACATAAATGTTACCAGTTGTTTACATACTACAACATTTGTCTTTTAATAACCTTCAATCCAGGTCCTTATGTACTAGATATTCTATTAAGTAACCTTAACACTTTAGTACATATTTTCTTAAAACCCTTTGGAATATAATTATGTATTTTTACCCAACTACTCATTCTCAAATGCTCTTTGTATGTTAATTATATTTTTGTTGGAGGTAATTATCTATTGGAACCCACCCGCTTTTTTATGCCTTCTTCTGTTTGGTTTCTTAATTTTCATGAAAGAGCATCTTTCATCTCTTGTATCCTTTGAAACCACTGCTCAATTTTGGGAACATCTTCATTTTTCCAAAATTTTGCAAATTCTATTCTCGCAGATGTTACCATATATAGTATGATTCTCCAGTACTTCTTGTCGATTTGATTATCTATTCGATCAAGTATATTTAATAAATAAATATCTGGGGTCATAGTGAATTGAAAGGATGGATGGTTAGATATCAACATATTATGGATACCACTGTGACGGAACGATGGAACTAGGCTGGTTCTGCTGTCATCAGGAAAGGCTCTTCTCTTAACCCCACACCATCGCAACCATGGTTAGTGGGGATGCAAGAGAGGGCTTTCTTAGTCCCTAGACCCTGGAACTCCTTTCCCAGAAAGTGAGAAGAATGATCTCCTCCTTGTTTTCCTTCTTAGGCAGGAAAATACCATTTTATACAGGAAGACTTTTAATACAGAAAGTTTTTAAAGAACAGGCTAGGGGATGCTGTACCTTTTAATTGTTACCTTTTATATCTTTTTAAGCTGTTGCTTTAATTCTTTAACAGTTTAATTCTGTTTTAATATGCACTATTTATATATCTTTAAACTGTATTGTTTTAAAGTGTGAGCTGCTTTGAGATCCAGTTTTGGGGGAAAAGTGGGATACAAATAAAGGAGGAGGAGGAGGAGAGATAACCACCAAAAGATGCCATAGAAATATTATTCGTTGTTTCTTCACCTATGGGCAAGAAGAGATGGTTAGTACTAGTCAGAAGGATTAAACAAAATATCCTTTATTAGCCATTTTGCCACAAGTAATGACTAGCTTTCATAAAGAACCACTATCAAAGAAGTGGTTCTTAGTACCAGCTTGCGGCAGTAAGACATTTCATAAACTCTGCAAGCAATATGGGAGAAGGGAATAATTTGGGAGTATCCTCAAAGTCCTCACATGGGGACCAAGGTGGAGTGTCCCTTTCTCATGATCCACACTCATTAATCTTGATCTCTGATAACAAAGAAATGGGGGATGCTGAATGATCTGCAGCCACAGGAAGAGAGGATCCAAGGCCAGAGCTCTGTCTCCAATATCAAAGACAACATTGATTTCCCATCTATTCTATACTGCACCAGGGACTAGGACTGTAACCCCAACTGTGTGCTTTTTACCAATAGCATATTTCCTTCTAAATACATGTGTCTTTAAGGTGATTAGTTCCATGCTGAGCGATTAAACTCCATACCTTTTGAGCAGAGCCTATGATCCTAGTAAACTGCTCTTTACAGGTGCTGGTAAGTAGATGTTGTCACTGAAAAAAGCAACTTATTAAGAGAGACTAAAACATACAATACTCAAATGTGAGCAGAAAATGACTACACAACCTGACAAACACAAAGAAAGAAAGAAAGAAAGAAAGAAAGAAAGAAAGAAAGAAAGAAAGAAAGAAAGAAAGAAAGAAAGAAAGAAAGCAAGCAAGCAGAATTCCTATTATCCCCCAGCCAGTGACCCTGTTGGCTAGGGAACTGTGGGAGTTATAATCCAAAACAACCATTCCAAATTAGTATGTACGCTTTGGCAAAAATAAAATAAAATACTGTAAATCAGTTTTCTCTTCTGTATTCTTAGCACCATACAGTTAAGGGGAAAATTGAAGGCATTACAACAATTCTGATGGCACATTGGTTGTTTTGAAACATTATCTGAAATTCTGGGCAAGCCAGTTTCAATGTTGCAGGCTTATTACAAGAAGCAAAAGCACATATGTAAAGCCAATGAGGCCATGTAGCTAAGAAAGTGCATTACCTATTGTATCTTATGGAAGAACTTATTGTATCTTATGGAAAAACTAAAGAATGCTGTAATGCCCCAACACCTGTCCTTCAAAACTGATGTGCAGAATATCCAGATCGGTCTTCTTCAACCTAATCTTCCCTAGATGTGTCTTCTCCTCACCCCCAGTCAACATGGTCAACATGGTCACTGGTTACTGTTGACTGCTATTCTAGCAGGTCATGTGAATGTCTCTTTTTTTAAAAAAGTGTAAGCAATAAGTGAGTTCTTTGCCACTCATTTCTGCAATCTGAGACACAAAATTCCCTTCTAGGATTCATTCAGTGACAGAAAAAATTAAATCAGGTACTCGAATCCTAACATGTCTGGGGAACACTAAATATGTTTGAAGGTTTTTAATTTTTCTCACATTGTGGCCTGCAGTTCCATCACAAGGTTGAAAAATACAAGAAATCACCATATTTTAAATGGCCTTTACAACTTTATTGAAAGGATGGATGGCTAGATATCAACACATTATAGATACCACTGTGACAGAACGATGGAAAGTAACTAGATATCATCTGCTTTCAGAATATTGGAACAAGAAATATATGAGTGACACCAGCCTTTCTGGGAGGGAAAAAATTTAATCTAAACAAAGAATCATATACCACCATCTCTGAGAAGCCATCTGCTCGGAATCTTATTTGTTCTATAAATTATGGGACCTTAATACCAGGGAGAATAAAAAATTATGCTGTCTGGAAGTCTAGATAGAAACTGTCTTCCTAACAGGGAGATCACTGGTGTTCTGAAAGCCTATTCTGCATAAACAGCAGGTTCATATTGTGTTTTGCAGCTGATCCTATGTGTTAACTTGCATGCCTAGATGCAGTTACTTTCTCTACTGGCTTTCTCCAGGATAAATTTATTCAAGAGTATCTCTGTAATGAAAAGACAGATTCATGTCTAGATTTTGGAGATACCTCTAGATTCATAGAATCATAGAATCTGAGAGCTAGAACAGAGCACAAGGGCTATCTAGTCCAACTCCCTGCTATGCAAGAATACACAACTAAAGCACTCCTGAAAGACAACCATCCAACATCTGTTAAAAGACCTCCAAAGAAGAAGAACCCACAAGCCTGTAAGGCAGTCAGCTCCATCTAAAGCAGTGGTTCTCAACCTGTGGGTCCCCAGATGTTCGTGGACTTCAGCTCCCAGAAGCCCTGAACATTGACCATAGTGGCTGGGGCTTCTGGGAGCTGAAGTCCACAAACATCTGGGGACCCACAGGTTGAGAACCACTGATCTAAAGGAATTCACAAAGGGATATTCTTCTGTCTCCTCTTTCTCTGTATTCCACCCTGCATTGTTCATGATTTTCCCTCCCACCCCTCCAGAATGGTTTCTCAGAGGTTCTAACTGTAAGGGTGGTGGAGAGAGGGAACTAGAGAATTTCAACCCTTCAATTTCCTTAAATTTATCCACTCTTTGGTGGGCTACTGCATTGGGGGGCAATTTTTACCCTCCTGCAGCAGACTGCATCAATGTTTTTTTCAATGGACATGAAGTGATGTGATTTCCAGTTTCATTTTTGGCTAGAGATTGCCCATTTTTCAGGAGTGGGGGTTAAGCAGGCAAATTAAACCAAACAGGTACAGTGGCAAAATTCTGCAGTAATTTGGAAATGTTTTGAGGAAGTATTCTCGTGGTGTAGTGGTTTGAGTGTTGGACTATGACCCTGGAAACTAGGTTTCCATTCCCCACCTGGCCATGGAAACCTACTGAGTGACCCTGGCCTCACTGGGTGACACTCTCAATCCAAGAATATCATGATAGGTTCACCTTAGATTCAGGAATAATAACTGAAAAGCACATGTAATAAATCGGCAGGGAAAAAAAGAAAGAGAGACTAGGCTGCACATACTTATGGATGGTCCAAGTGTATTCTTTAGAAATCTCAACAAGTTCTAGCTCATTTATAAATCAATTTGATCTTCTTTGGGGATTATATTAAAAAAACAAACACAAATACTGTATTAATTTAACAATCTTGTAACAAAGAACACTACACACATATAAAACGAAAGAGATAGAGAGGATTTATATCATATAGCCCCTTGAAAAGGCTGATTAATATATAAGCAAGCCAAAACATGGAGGGCTTTTTAAAGAATAAACTTGGACCATTCATAAGCACATGGAATCAGGTCTTTTTTTTTCCTGCTGATTTGCCTTAGGGTCACCATAAGTCGGAAACAATTTGAAGATACACAATAACAACATTCTGATCTTGGAAGTTAAGCAGGGTCAGCCTTAGCAAGTTCTTGGATGGGAGACCACCCATGAATACCAGATTCAGTTGGCTATATTTCAGAGGAAGGAACTGGCAAAACCACCCTCTATGTATTCTTTGCCTTAGAAAACCCTGTGAAATTCAGGCAGTCACCATAAGTCAATAAGTGACTAGAAGGCACATACACATACACACAAGTTTAATTGTTTATTTACTTTTGAATTTTTAACTTTGCTTTTTTTAACTGTTGTTAGCTGCCTTGAGTCCCAAACTATGGAAAAGACGGGAAATAAATAAATAAATAAATAGGTAGTGATCTTGAGGGGGTGTCCTAGGGTGGCTTCTGGCTGCAAAAAAAAAAAAAAAAAATGGTATTGGCACCACACACAGGCCACAAGCCACATATTCACCTCTCTCCTTGAGTGCTGGCAGGAAAGTGAGGGAAGTGACATTTCATAAAATTTAGTTCATGCAATCATGGCTGTATTTTGAGGTATCAAAAAAATCAGTATGGCAATATTCAAAGGGGGCATGAGGGTTAGGGACACAGAACCCTCATTAATGTAAAAAAATCACAAATAATTCCCCTGGCCTGCTGGCTGCTGCTGGCGCACCCACACAGGTGGCGGCCAAGGGAGTGCAGAGAATGGGCAATCGCCCTCCCTGCAACCTCCTGCCGGGCACTGCTGGTGCACCTGCACAGGCAACAGGCAGGAGAATGCAGGAGAGTGAAGATCTTTTCCCCTACCTGCACCTGGACAAAAGGCCAGGGAATGGGAGGGGGAGAATGGAGGTGCAAGTGGGCACCTTGAGAATAATAAAATTTGCAAAAGTGAAAGCCGTGAATATGAGAGGAGGACTGTATATCACACAGTGAAAATAAAAAGCAAAGCAAACAAATGACACTTTATAGATAAATTTAAACTTTTGCAATACACCTGTGAAGCTATGGATCCTTATTTTAACAACACTGGCTTGCGGCACTAATGACAATGTTCAAACTAATGCGAGCTATTTGTTAGTACGAGCAGGGTGCACTGGCATAAAACATTTCGATTTTCCCAAGGCAGTTTCCATTCTTTTAGCTGGTTATCCCTGATTATTAAAATATGTTGGCTTCTTATTGAGTACTTTACTGTTACAGATGGAAAAACTGCAGAAGGGATTTATCAAAACCTCACAAGATAGCTTGAGAAAAAATAGTTTCGGTCCATTAAGAAAACCTCACTACAATATTTCAGCTGGCTTCCTTTTTCTGAGTATTCTGATTGGTTCCTTTGTAAAACTACAGGGTTGGAAATATAGTACATTACAACCATAAGTGGCTCTGAAACAATACAACTGTAAAAGAGAAGCTGACTTTCAAGTAGGGGGTTTGTTGATAGAAGTGCCAGTGGCCCCTACAACTGCGCTTTTCAGAATATCACATATACCATCCAGCTTGTTTAATTGATCTTGGAATAGCTATGTAGGTTGGATGTAACAAACTGATTATGGTCCAGACTTTTATGATTTTAGAACGAAGAACTGGAGCAGGGGTCATTCCCTTAGGATTGGAAGCAATATGCTGCTGTCTTTCCTGGGCAGCTACAAGAGAAAGGGCTATTGGTTTCAGATCCCACTGTGGACATCCCATAGGCATCAAGGTAGCCAATGTGGGGAAGAAGATGAAACAGCACACAGACCTTCCGTCTGAACCAGAAAGGCTATTCTTCTAAATCAGACAAAGTAAACTCAAAAAGTTTATCCAGTCTAACAGTCATTTATCTCAATAGGCTAGAATGTAAATAAAATAGATGAACAATGAAGCAAGAGCTAGAAGCAGCTGCCCAACCTTGAAAGGAGTGTTCTTGTTACAAAACAAGTAGAAATGTTTTCCTATGGATATTTGAATGCAAAAAAAAAAAAAAAAGTCAGTTTCAGTTTGCAATAGTAGAGAACTTGTTTGCATCTTCTAGAGCAGGGGTGGAAATCATGCAGCACTCTAGCTGTTGTTGTACAGTTAGTCTCAGCCTAGCCAGCATAGGGCTGCTTGTGAGGAATACTTGGACGTACAGTATAATGACTGAAGGGCAACACAGTGTCCACTCCTGTGGTGGAGTTATTCCATGAGTTCCTTTGCCAATGCACTGGGCTGGCTGCTTATAGCATATTGGGAAGTAGATTGCACTGGTTTGATCACTCAAGAACTCATGGATCATAGTAGTCCATCCTGGTAACACAGATTTCACAAAGTGATGGCATGAATAGGCAGCCGTTGGACTTGATGCTAAACCATGGTTTAGCTGTAATATGACAACAGACCTGTGTTGGTTTGCGGTCTCTCTCTCTCTCTGCTTTACTGATTAGAAGCTTTAACTTCCATTTTAGATAACTCGTAGGTTACTATAGGCATTTGAGCCCTAAACCATGCTTAATCTTAGTTAGTGGAAATCAGCCACCTTCAAACTGTTTATGAAGCTGCCTTGCTGCAGCTAAACATACTTAATCTTTATTGCTTTGTTGCATATGCTTTGTTCAATATGTTTTGTTGAAGCAAACCAGCTTCATAAACCATAGTTTGAAGGTTGCTGATTTCCACTATGTGCAGCTAAAGATTAGCCTATTTATTGGCCAACAAATAAACAGAAGTTCAAAGTTCTCTCAGCAATATGTAAACCCACTCTCATAACATTAAAGTGTTTCCTAAACTTGGCCTCCATCATCACTGACCATTGGCTATGCCGTCTGGAGATTATGGAAGGTGAAATCTGACATCCGTAAATCCAAGATTACAAAGCACTGAGATTTGTGACATAGCATTAAATCTAACCTATAAGCATTAAGCAACCTATAAGGCTGCTTCTTAGCATAGATGGCAGAATGATCTAGGAGCATACTGGGTCAACTTGACCAGTCAGTTTTATCTATTACATTCTAATTACCTTGTGTGGTGACCCTTTAGAACTTTTTGTAGCATACATCCTTTAAAATTAAGTAAACAATAACAGCTCAAGATCCATTTTCTGTTTCCCATTTGATTCCTTCATATATTTTTTAAAAAAATCTTTATATGGTAAGGGAGCCAGCATGGTGTTGAGCATTGGGCTACAACACTGGAGACCAGGGTTTGATTCGCTACTCAGCCATACAAACCCACTGGCTGATCTTGGGCACATCACGCACTCTCAGCCCCCAGCAAACCCCATGATAGGTTCACCTTACGGTTGCCATAAGCTGGAAGTGATTAGAAGGTATACAACAACAACACACGATACAGGTGATAATTTCCCTCGTGCACTCCATTGAAACTCTAAGTGTATTTTTCACTGGGTTTATTCAGCTTTTAGATTTCACTGTGCACAAAGAAAACCACTCTTCCTTCTCCACACCTTGTTTTATTTCTTCTGCACACCAATGCCACCCATATCCCAACTGTTTCTGATTATCATCCTTTTATTTCCCTGCTTACATTTTACACTAGAAATACTAATGGGCTTTTTACCATGCAGCAATTTTCCGTTCCAGAAAGAAACAGCCGTGCTATACTAACTACAACTATCACATCTGCCCCTTTTTTTCCCCCTCAATTTTTTCTCCTTACGTTTCCCTCATCTTAGCTCTCCACTTGCTTGCCCGTTTGTAGTTAAAACCCCATGATACCACCTGTGTTCTCAGCCCAGGGGGATTCACATTGATTGAAAATTCTTTTTTAGCTTTTATGTCACCAGCCTCTCCTTGATGCCTATCAAAGCTTTCTTAAAGGGCCAGTAGGCACCCTGCTGCTACAGATTGATTAACTGAGCTTCTGTGACAAGACCATGGGCAAACATACTATCCAAGCATCATCTGTGCAATGGTTCATGGCACTTTCCAAATTCATCAGGAGTGTGTAAAGGAGTGAATGTGTTTGTCCAAGATCAGCTTCAGAGAATATTTATATTTTTCAACCTGTTAGAAGTGCAATCTTGAGAGGTGTTCATCTTGAAACCCTAAGATTTAGTACTTCAGGCATTTATCATCAGAGAGTGCTCAGCAGGTATCAAAGATCCTTCATCCAATGTTCTCCCTATGAATACTAAATTCTGTTCATAGAGAGAAAAAATCATTTGCAATTGGCCATACTCTTTTGGGATTTTAATATTACTTAAGAAATAAGTCTGTAAAAGACATATTCTAGCTGTAGTCATTCAAACAGAAGGAGAAAAGTTAGAAGAGAAAAACTCTAGAAGAGATGGGTGAATGGTGCCAGATTAAAATGCAAATCTCAAGACAACTGTGAGATGGAGTGCAGAGTGAAGATTCAGTAGGAAGTGTCTCCATTGCAAGAGTAAGGCAAGGCAATTAGTATCTTGAATGTGCCCCTAAATCCCACTTCTATTCAAAGGTCATCCCCTCTCCCCCACCCCCACATTATCTTTCTACCTCATATATTGTGAAATAAAGTAAATTAGACAAGAGATTTAATATTTGAGAATCATTGTTCAAATTATACTACAAGTGCTTACTTCTGGATATGTCACCTCAATTTCAGAAATATTTGACAGGATTTCATCGAATTTTCTATACCAACAGTCTAATCAAGGTGTAACCCATCCCTAGAATGTAAGGCCATTTCCGCACTAGACTGTTACAGTGCTCCTCCCTAAACTTCAACCCCCAGGATTCCATAGGATGTTGAAAGTGGAATAATAGCACTTTAACAGTCTAGTGCAGAAATGGCCTTAGCATTTTTTAAAAATGATATTGTGAAAATTTGGAAAGAGTATTGCTGTAAAAACAGAAATGGTATTTCATTCCTTAGTTGTACAAGGCCAGAAACAACCGCACTGGAAAAAGTTAATCATGTTGAATTTCTGCTATAATCCATAGTACATAAGCAGTTGTGAAATTAATCATTCATATAGCACTGTCAATGTGCCCTGAAAAGACCTTATGAAGTAGGGTTGAAGCACAAGTGAATAGACCCTACTGAATCATGCAGCTGATTGGGTGACCGTCAACCAATCACTCTCTCAGCTTGATGACATGGTGTTGCAAAGATGAAGCAGGAAAACCATGCATTCCATGATGAGTTTCTTGGAGGAAAGGAGAGATATAAAGGTAATAAATAAAGATACCAAAATGGAAATAGCAAATTAATTATATGATATTATATCAAATAATTGATAAAACTATTCCTCCTCCGCCCACAAAAAAAAATACTGAATTACAGGCTCCAGAAAATCCAGAGTTCAAAGTTACAGTACTCATTAAAACATTTAATCCGCATTTGTAAAATCTCATACAAGTGGAAGTAGTTTACAGAACATTTTCAGCTTTTCCTCTGGCCCCCACACCTGAGAATGGCCACCTCATTGTCACTTTTAAAAATAAAAATGTGCTTGCACAGTTGAGACAGTATTGTGATGAAAATCTTCAGTTCCTATTTTGAAGTGGAAATAGAAGGGATTTAATAGTAATGGGCTGTGGCAATCAAGAAAGTTGGAAATCCATATGCCATCAAAACTTGTGAAAACACAGTAGAATTGTAGTCTAATTTTAAAAGGTATCTTTTCCAGATTATTTTAAGACACATTGACAGAGAAGTCAGAATGCTATGGAGACACCAACAATTTGCCATGCCAGTTCAAGTAGGGAAAATACAAACCAACAATATAATATTTTATTGGGAACAATTAAAATAGATGTTTGCCATAACTTTTCTTCAAGGTCATTGTTAAATGAAAATGGAGGAGGAATTGGCCAATTTGCAGGAGGAGGTTTAAGTGAGGTTACGTCTACGTAACACTATCTTCCTTCTAATTAGGTCAAATGGTATAACTCAAGGTTGAGTAACTGTGATACTCCAGACATTTCCGGCCTACAAGTATTAGCAGACTCAGCCAGTATTAGCTAAGGTGAGGTATCATGGGAACTGCTCTCCACAGATATCAGAAGGCTGCAGTTGTCTGCTTAGTCTAACTAGAAACACACTTGTCCCTTAAAAACACTATATTAGGATTTATAATTGTATCTGATAAATAGGATTAACAGACTTAAAACATTGGTTGCAATGAATTCTAGAACAGTAAGTCTAGCTAAGGGCAATATGAGCTTGTAAAGTGAACAGTTTTCAAAAAACCAACAGGAACACATATCCCATTACTGCTACCCAGAATATATGTGGAACATCAGTATCCTGCTCCATCAACTATATTCTGTATATAGAAAGTGTTGAATTGTTAATTGTACCCACTTTCAGGTACAATGGGTACTCTTGATGTCAACACCTTAACTATCCCAAAGGAGCATGGATAAGCATATAGCAAGTCTCCCTGTTCAAGCAGTTTAGCACTAGTCTACTGACCAATGAATTTGGGATGGAAAAGGGCAGCCACAGGTTACAAGTTTTCTTTACCCAAAAGCAATTTGGAGGTCCTCAGCAGCCTCCTCATTCCTATTTTTAATGTTTTAAATTTTTAATTAAATATTCCCTGTGACATGTTTCAGTGCCATCCCAGGTTGTTTTAGGCCCAATAGAGGCCTTCAAAACAAGTAATTACTTCTGCTTCAAAAAAAGACCTCTTAGAGCTTAAAACAAGCCAAAGGAGGATGAAATACAAGGCAAATTTCCTCCAGACCAGGTAGGCCATGGGGGAGGAGGGCATTCTGAGTAAATAAACAGGAGAACCAAGGCCCAGTCAATGGTGTGCAGGGTGCCCTGACCTAGGTTGTTGCTCATCCCAAACCAACTGATTATAGTGAAATATTCTCTTGAGGCTGTGATCAAGGCCATTCTATAGTCTGAGGATATTTTATCAGTACCAGCTCTGCAGAATGATTTTTCTGCTTCCCTTAATCCTTCTTTCATCTTTTTTAGACTTAGAAGATCAGCATCTCTCTGTGGTTTCGTATTTCTTAGCGAGGACTAGGTCACCTATCTGTCCCAGACAGACAGAGCTTGTGAAGGTGATGGGATAGGATCCCAGCTAAGGCTGGTAGAGCACAACCAAATCCTTTACTATGTCAGCTGGATCCATGCATTGAACCAGTTTTGAAATGCAACTGATGAAAAATCAAAAGACCTCTTTAAGACTGATGTGAAGGCAAGAGTTTTCTTCAAGGACTACTCAGAACTGCAGAATGTCTTTGAAGTAAAAAGATGGTATTGGACATATGGATGATCTCACTGAGTTGAAAATCAGTAAACCCAATGGTGGCACTAGTTTCAAAACATATGCCAACGGAGGCCATCTACAAAAGACCTGTTTTTGGTGGTCCTACTAGCATCCTCCCATTGGAGTGCCTTCAGATTGAATACCCTGCTTCTTTTATCCCGAGGACTGAATAACTGTCTGTGATGAGAGTCCATGTTGTGCTCTTTGCCCAGACACAGAAGGCACTAACAGTAATTATTCAAATGACCTATTTTCTACTTACAGGATCATGTAGACTCAGAAAGAGGACTCTCCAGCAGACTGTTCAGGTGACTGATGCCAAACAAAGAACCAACAGAACTGAAGAGATTGACAAAGACAAAGAAAAGAAGTTTGCTGAAAGAGTCAAGTAAGACTCAGAAAAAAATGATCCAAATGCTGCTGCAGTGGACAAAAAGAAACTGAGGAGCAGAAGGGAGCTGTGCTTGTATATGCATATGCTGAGGTGGATAGCATCTCACCAAAAAGATCAATTCAGCTTTTCCAGATGAGCACTGCACACTGACTCACATATGTGAATCACTGAGACAAAGAAAAAAAATTACCTAATTCTTGTTATGTTCTAACTTAATTTCATTGGCCTAAATCCAATTGCTATTGCTACCTAAAGTAAATCAGTTGAATCAAGGAGATCTATGTAAGTATTGACTTACCTTTTAACAGTTGATTCAATGGGTGTGCTGTCATTGGGATTAGCAATTGAGCTTAGGCCACTGTTTCATAAGAATGAGTAATTAGTTTTTGAAATTAACAAAAATGTCAAACTACCCAAAGGGAGGCCCAACCAAACCATAACTGATTTCACAAAGTCTGGATCTATACGCAAGGAATTTTCACTGTCCTATTGGGTAGCAGAAGGGGTTGCCAGAAATTGGAAATGGTATATTAAAAAACAGAGCCAGTGTGGTATAGTCGTTTGAGCATTGGACTGTAACATTGGAGACCAGGATTCGATTCCCACTTGGCCATGGAAATCCACTGGGTGACCTTGGGCACATCACACACTCTCAGCCCCAGAAAACCCCATGATAGGGTCACTTTAGAGTGCCATGTCAGACTTGAAGACACACCAAAACAACAAATGTTTAAAAATAGTTACAGCTATAGACAGCTTGTGCATTTTTAAAAGAACAGTATTTCTCAAGAATAGAATTGCTGCTCCAGAAGATCTTTGAAACCTTTTCTGATAGCTGATGACTACTATTAAGTTGGGGGTTGAGGGTAAACTAGTTGCAGTAATAATTTAGTTATCAGAGTGTTGAACTGGGGACATGAGAGATACAGGTTCTGGTTCCCCTAAGCTATGAAACTCACTGGGTGGGCTTGAGCCAGACACTCTTTCATTCTGACCCACCTCACAAGACTGTGCACTCTGAAGATCATAGTGAAGAGAACTCGTGTGCTCTAGTCATTAAAGTTACTGCAGAAAAAAAAATGGGATAAATCCACAAGTGTTTTTTTTCTTAAAAGGAGTTTTTTCCCCTTCACACAACAATTTAAGGATTTATATTCATATTAACTGCAAATCCAAACCTCTGTCTGGATGAAATCCATTTCACCCAAATGAGGATTTTAAAATACTGTAAATCCAATTAAGAAATCATAAATGTGAGTATAGCTGGTTACTAATTTCAATATCAACTGTTTTAACAAGTGAAAATAGAAACAGGATTTTTTATTATTATTATTTTAGTGCATGATTAGATTGTGATAGCTTATACTTTTCAGAAAAATAAATCAATTTAAATTGAAAATGCAAGTGGCTTATCTAGCTTCCTCCAGGTGCTGGTGCCATAATAGCTACTGCTGATCCAGACACCAAAGAAGAGGTGGAAGCACTGTGGGCTTCAGCAATGAGATACCCTGTTAAAAGTTTGAAATACTTTTCCTCCAATGACTTTATATAACAATTCTAGCCAGGAAAGGATGAAAATTGGCAGTGAAGTACAACTACTGCCACCACTCGATAAAAGCAGCCATAAGCTCCAAGACCAATCTGCACCCAATTTGAAGAAACACTTTAAGGTAAATATTGCTCAGCGTCGTGGTCTTGCTATGTTATTCTGGATATAAAACAGAACAATTAGGTGCTCAGAATGTTGCAACTCTGAAGTTTTCCCTTTCAATTCTTTCTCTGGAGTTTTTTTTTCCTTTCTTGTTTTTCAGACAGCATATTGTGAAAAATTGAAAGAGATGGTGGAGTTCACTGGAGTAAGAAGGTGAAAGTTAGAAGAACCTGAAATGGCAGCAAAGTGATACCCTACCTGAACCCCTGGGAAGCAGTAGGTGATAGCAATGTGACTTCCAAACTGTTCAGTTCTCAAAATTATTTCAGAAAAAAGAAAATTGTTCTCATTTGACACTGGAGATAGGCATTTCAAGAAAGCAGCTGGTGGACTGTTTATTTATCTAACATTTTTATTGTGGAGTAACACCAAGGAGAGGTGTGAATCTGGCTTATCATTTATTTATTGGACACAATTGTGTTTCCTGCATAATTTCTGTTTGTGTCTATTTATTTTTAACTTCACTCATACCTTTTTAGTGGATGGATGAGTCAGTTTTAAATAATTCATGCAGGTGTTTCCTTTTCTCCGAAGCTCAAAAAAGGGGCAACAGGTAGCTCAAAATAGGGAGATCTGGTAAAAAAAAAAAAAGGGGAGGATAAAATAGTGGATGCTATTTTTCATACTCATTCTGATGAGGCTTTTAGTGCCAACATTTTCATGCCAATACGTGTCAGTTTTGGATTAAGCTTAATAGAATGTCCACTTTTCAACATAAATGTAATGTATTAGCCCTTGTCTACCAATTTCTCTATTCCTGGATGTGTGTGAGCACATGCAGATGTATTTCAAACCTTATCACTGCAAATCTAAGCTTTTGTTGTTGGCATGTGCCTTTGAGGTCAACTCTGACTTAATGGCAATCCTATCATAGGCAAGTATTAATCAGAGAAGGTTTGCCATTGCTTTCCTCTAGGACTGTCTTGCCCAAGATGATATTGTTAAACAAGTCTGAGGTCGCACTATCAATCCTTCCACAGGGTCTTTTGTAGCCCAAATCTCATACCCTGGCAGGAACGTAGAAATATATGGTCCCAAAAGTAACTATATAAAAGCACTGCCAACTAAGTCTTATACATCCATTTAACAGACTCTTGTTACTGGGCTCCAAAGAATTACTTTGCACAGCTTCTTCATAACCATGTTCAAACATAATCACATACTCACAGGAAAGAGAACAAAACTTAAATGAGGCCTAACTGAAAAGTACATGGTAAATTGTTAATCTCAGTATTAATTTTTCACCATTTTATCAAGAAAGATTCTTATCACCAATTATTAAAGTATTCATTAAAGCATGCCACAATGACAAGAAACTTCACTGAGATGCAAATCATATGGCTGTTGTCAGGAGCACCAACAAAAAAACAATCCTAAACATGATAGGCAATGGAGAACAAAGTCAAGCCAAAGGAATAGGGCTTTGAAGACTGTGAATTACAATTACAGTTCTTCTAAGTAGAACTGGAGTCAAAGATGACAGCACGGATGATAACTTTTAGAAGCTAAGAAATGAGAACTGGTATTACAGATAATGGAATCAACTACATACACAAAGCAAAGGCTCTTCAACAGCTCAGTATACCTCCTACTGTTAACCTGAAGCTCAAAATAAAACAAGGTGTAATGAAATCAAATTTCATTGCAAATAGGGTTTGAGAAATTAATTTAGGCAAAGGCCAATGCCAAACTTAAGGAGGCTTTTGGCAAAATGTGCTCTTAGCCCCCTGGCTGTGGGTTTATTTGGCAGCAGCAGATACTCATTTTCCATGTCTCACAATGCTCTAGGTACAGTTCCAATCTAAGGCTTGGTGGGAAATCAGAATTGCCATTAATTGCTATTGCTCACAGGTAAGACCATGGTATTCATGATAGGCTTCCATACCAGTGGCCCTGTAGCAATAGCCCTGGAGATACTGAGTGCTGATGGCAGGGCTACTCTTTCCTGCCATTAGAGGAGAAGAGGGAGAGAAAATACACACAATACCTAAACTCCAGTACCCCTACTGCTGCTGCCAGGTTTAGAAAAGAGAATGCTTTCAAATACAGCTGCCACAAGGTCCATCTACATTTCTTTGGTTGGTGACACATCACACATAGAAGAAGCATGACAACTGTCCAAAGTCTTAGGGTTGTGCCCTGCAATATTTTGGGACTTAAAAAAAAAGTTCACTTGTCTCCTGGACTCTCTGTGGGGTATGAAGGTCAAATTAGCTACATATTCCCTGTCCCTTATCTATTTTATGTCCAGGACAGGCCTTTTTCCTGAAACAAGAAGGGATAGTAAATCATTCTAGTTTTGAAATATACCCCCAGCCTAAAATAGTCTGTATACGTAGAAACATGGCAAAGAGGACAGATGGGCATTTTGAGTTATTTTTAAGAAATGTTTTATAATCTTTTTAAAACTTTTTTTTTTTAATTAGAGGACTTGAGGCATGATTTTGACTTATTGGTCACACTATTCCCACTCCTAGCGTAGAACAACGGCTAGTCTTGCATGCATGTTCTTTCCCTCCCATAATGGAAAAGAAAACATACTCTAAACTGCAAACTCATCACAAGTCTGGCATAATAATCAAGAAGAAATTAATGTTACTACTAATAAACTGCTTAACAACCTACAATCCATCTGTCAACTACCTCAATAGCACCTAGACCAAAATCCCAACATCAGAAAAGAATGAATTTCTCCATCTGTTTAGATGAATAAATAGTGCATGTATGCCAAAATTAGAACTTCCTGATTTAAAACGGTCAACACCAAATGAAAATGCTATGCTCTGTGCCACCAATTGAATCAGTTTAATCAGTTTTCAATAGCTATTTCCTTTCAGAGCACTAAACAATATTGAACAAATGAAAGACAAACCAAATTCCTTTTAATTTAAAAACCGTAAGTAATAACATCTTTGTATTTTTTCTTGTACCACATGTTACATTTACTTGGTCTGCCTTTATACATTCACTTCAGCAAACTCCATACATTTAATACTTTGTCAGTTCTTGAAAACTTGTACACATCTTTCATTCTTAGGTATTTTACCCAGGATGACTAAGAATATGACGTGAATATCAATTGTATAATTCTGAAACCTGTGTGGAGACAACTTTAATCTAGGATTTATTGAAGGGCTTTCCCACTTGTTATTCCAGTTGACAAGACACTGCTTCACCCACCATTCTTCTGACAAAATTTGTTCTAGTTTAATAAATGACTGAAGGAACACTTTATCATGAAGAATAGAGCTCAAATAATCAGAGGAGAAAAAAGCAACGGAAAATATCCTGCTTTCTGAGACAAAGTGAGTATCACTGCTGAAAGAATGTGAATTTTTGCTAGAAAGGCCAACTGTTGCTGTATTGTTTTAATGCTAGCTATAATATAATTATGATTACTATAATTATAAAGAATTGTAAAATAGTTAGTCTACTGTAATTAATCCATTCTTGTTAATCTAAGACTATGCAAAGTTTTAAACTCATAAGTCTTACAAAGGGAAGTTAGTTTAGTTACAGCATCACCATATCCATTCTGGACCTCCTTTTTCAAAACAAACACTGCAACAAAGTCTATATCAAAAATAATTTCCCAAAATCATATATTTAAGAAAAATGCTAGTGTTCCATGAAAATCCTCAATGTACAATGGAAGCAAATAAAAAATAGTTGCAATACCACTTTTAGCCTTTTTCAAAAAGAACTATGTGTGGGGGGGGAAATCAGAAACAGCAGCAAAAAAGCTACAGCAGTCCAGGGTTTTTAAATTTATCTCTTAAACTGTCATATATTTCATTAGGAGAAAATGCGACGTGTGCTTGGTAATGCTGAAACGTTCTCTGAATCTGATCCACAAAACAATCCTCTTCTGTTGTCATAAACGTTTTTGTCTTCTGTAAATCCAGGCCTCATATCATATGTACACTCATGCCTCTCAACCGCAACATCAGTGCCAAATCCAGATTAATTTATTTGGCTTATCCTTCTCTGCTCCCTATCCAGACACAGAGAGACCAATATGTTTAAGTACTAAACCACTTTATAGCAGCTCTACACTAACTGCAGGAAAAAAATTCATGTCATAAAAGCATAAAAAACAAACCAAAAAAGCATTCTCTTTCTCAGAGGCTCAGAACAGTTTTTATAAAATCTCAGTTTTAGGCTTACCAGCTTTAACAAATTGGCTCTAATTGTTCATTTCAGCAAATACAGAACAGTTTGATGGCAACTTTACTAAAGTAGTTTGCATGAAAGTTCACATTTTTAAAGAAATCAGACAAAATGGTCTTTTTATTAAATCTCAAGGTTATTATTGCTGGTTACCAATAGTATGTCTAAAAAAATAAACATAAAAGACAGAGCCTTGACAGAAGATACAGATCTGATAATTTCACTCAATAAAACATATAAGAAAGATTAATTTGCATGCCACACATTTCTCAGTCATTTATGCTTGGCAATGATTCCACAAATGATTCAAGGTTGTGGAAAACATATGTAGACTCTGAAGAGCAGATCTGATTTTCTTTTCAACCATCCCATGGTTTATTTGTTTGTTTAATTGACAAAAAGAGACAGCAGAGGATCTGAAGGCTGCAGACCAAAACAACTTCTGCCGTATGTGAGTAGGGAATTTGTGCTGTCTCCTGAAGATTGTTGGCAAGCCAGAAGACAAGAATTGCTGTTTCAAAAAAAGAAGAGAGAGGGAATAAGTTATGACAAACTTGATTAATTTTGCAGTTTGCATCAGAGGCTAGCAAAATTAGACACTCTCTCCTGCCCTCCTATCTCTACAATGCCCCCTTACCCTTAGCCCCATCTGACACTTAGTTCTTATTAGTCAAATGAAAAATGCCTACATCCATTTAATTCCCACTATAACTTTCTCTGCCTGAACCAGTACTGATAGGAAAAGGAAAGACAGGACAAATAGGTATGTGAGAGAGAGAGAAAGAACAGGTTGCTTACCTGTAACTGTGTTTCTTTGAGTGGTCATCTGTGCCCTCACACAATGGGAATCTTTGTGCATGCGCAGTAGTGTTTCAGAAAGTTCCAGAGCTGGGCAGCTTGGCAGGAACCCCTCCTCTACTCAGTACTGAGCATGCTCAGTCCCGCCAAGCCAACAGTCTTCCCTCGGTTTCGAAGTCCGCTGAGGAAGGGACCTGAAAGAAGGGAGGCTAGGTGTGTGTGTGTGTGAGGGCACAGATGGCCACTCAAAGAAACACAGTTACAGATAAGCAACCTGTTCTTCTTCTTCGTGGTCTCTGTGCCTCACACAATAGGAGATTAAGTACCTTATCGTTGGACAGCAGGTCAGGTCCTAGACAATACTGCACAACCAAAGCGGGCATCACGTCAGGCTCTGCAATCAAGGCGGCAGTGGCAGACAAACACTGAAGGTCATGTTCACGTAGCCATTCAACACAGTTCCTGCAGGTCGACTCCTTTGAGGAGAGCTGCCGAAGAGGCCACAGGCCTAGTAGAGTGGGCATGAAGTGGAGACAGAGGTGGTTGCCTGGCGAATTTGTAAGCGAGGTGAATTGCCTGAACAACCCACTTGGAAAAGCATTGAGTAAAGATTTTATAACCTTTTCGACGTCCACTGTAGCAAATGAAGAGGTGTGGAGTGGGCGAAAGGTAAAAGTTCATTGTAAATAGAAAGCCAGCTCCCAGCACATGTCAAGTGAGTGAGGGGAGCGCTCCAGAGGTGAAGATGGTTCAGGATAGAAAGTTGGAAGGATGATATCCTAGTTGAGGCAGAAGTTGGAGACAATTTTAGGGAGAAAGGAGAGGTCTGGGAATAGGACCACTTTGTCCCTATGAAATACCAGGAAAGATTCGTCTGAGCGTAGCGCAGTCAGTTTCCCCGCCCTTCTAGCTGATGTAACAGCGACCAGGAATGCTGCCTTCAGAGTAAGGAGACGGCTGTCAGACATGGTCATAGGTTCGAACAGATGACACATAAGTTGGGAGAGAACAAGAGACAGTGACCATGGAGGAAGAGGAGGAGAAATGGTGGGACAGAGGTGTTGGAGACCTTTGAGGAACTGTTTAACCGTAGCATTTCTGAAAAGAGTTGAGGAAGGAGAGTCACGTGGTTGATAGGCAACGATCATGGAGAGGTAGACCTTAAGAGAGAGGAAGGCAAGTCCTTGTTCTCTTAGAGACAGATGGAAATGGAGCACTGTCGACAAGGCGGCAGGGGAAGAAGCCTCAGCGCAGGCATCTGCAAAGGCAGTGAACTTATGCCACTTGTACTCATAGGATTTGCGAGTGGATTCCTTCCTAGAAGCCGTGAGAATGGCAAGGATGGCAGGAGAGTCTAGAAGGTTATCTTCCAAGCATGCAGGTGGAGGCGAGGGAGGTCTGGATGAAGCACACAACCGTCCGAGAGAGGAGGCTGGGGGTGTGTGTGAAAGGGGCATCCGGGAGATGGTGAGGAGATGTCCAAACCAATGCTGTCTTGGCCAATAAGGGGCTACGAGAACAGTGTCCACTTTGTCCACAGCAATCTTGGTCACCACTTAGCCCAGGAAAGGAAACAGGGAGAAGATGTAAAGGAATCCCTTGTTCCAGGGGAACTGGAACACGTCTCCGAGAGAACGGTGCCCCACGCTAGCTCTGGAGCAGTAGCAGAGACACTTTTTGTTCTGGCAGGTGGCAAAGAAATTGACAGATGGAGCGCCCCATTGGGACACTATCCGGCGAAAGACGGTGTTGGAGAGGAACCACTCATGATGGCAGGCTGTGTCTCTGCTCAGTGTGTCCACTGTAGCATTGTGCCATCTTGCCAGGTGGACTGCAATTGGGTGGATCCGCAGTGGGACACACCAGTCCCATATCTGTAACATGAGATGGAGGAGGAGAGACGAGTGGGTGCCTCCCTGGCAAATGATGTAGCAGACAGCTGTCTTATTGTCTGATAGTACCTGTACAGTCCATCCAGTGAGGAGTTTCCGGAAGGCCCAGAGGGCTTTGAAGATTGCCAGAAGCTCCAAGGCATTGATACGCAGATGTTTCTCCAGTCCAGTCCAGTGGTCCTGGATGAAGAAGCGATTGCAGTGGGCTCCCCAGCCGAGGAGGGAGGCGTCAGTGGTGATAGTGAAGGACAGACGAGGTTCAGTAAAAGGTATCCTGGACAGTAGATGGTGGGGCAACAGCCACCAGCGGAGAGAATCCCTGACAGGACATGGGATCCAAAGCATACAATGCTGATCATCGAGGAGCACATCAAAATGCCTGTGGAACCAGTGTTGGAGAGGACGGGCACAGAGATGAGACAGATAAGTGACAGAAGTCATGGCCACCATGTAGCTGAGGAGCTGCTGAATTAGACGAGCGGAAACGGAGGGCTGTGCAGAATTGTAGCTGTAGCTCGGCGCAGGACCCGCATGTGCTTCGTCAGAAGGAATGCCACGGCGGAAGTAGAATCTAAGGTGGCTCCAATGAAATCCAAGGTGTACGTGGGTTCCAAGTGAGACTTCTTGAGATTCACCCTGAGACCAAGATCGGAAAGCAGAGAAAGAGTGAGATGAATGTCCTTGTATAGCTTTTGCTTGCAGGGCGCCACCAATAACCAATCAACGAGGTAGGGATACACCATAATGTGTTTCATACGGAGGTAAGACACCACAGGGGCCAAGCACTTGGTGAAGACCCTGGGGGCACTGGACAGGCCAAAAAGAAGAACCTTGTACTGGTAGCACATGTCATCAACCGCAAGCTGGAGGTACCTTCTGTGCTGGGGGCGAATGGCGATATGGAAGTAGGCATCTTGCAGGTCTATGGATGCAAACCAGTTTCATCACTTGAGGAGAGGGAGGATGGAGGACAGGTTGATCATCTTGAACTTCCAGGGGGAGATGAAGGAGTTGACCGCCTGGAGGTCCAGAATGGGTCGAACGGTGCCGTCTGCCTTTGGTACGGTGAAGTACTGGGAGAAGAAGCCGGTGGATTTGGCCAAGAAGGGAGCCTCTCTATGACCCCTTTGTAAGAAGCATATCTATCTCTTCGAGAAGAGCAGGACTGGAAGGCGTGAAATAGAAGACACCCAGAGGAGGAGTATTTAGAAACTCGATGGCGTAACCAAGATGGACAATGGTCAGCACCCAGGCGTCCGAAGTAATGGTGTTGAAGTGGTGGGACAATCCTAGGGTCTCAGACAAGTGGTTTGGAAGATGGAAGAGTGGCAGAGGTGGCGACCTGTGAGAGCAGTCAAAAGCGAGACTTCACTACAGACGAAGACTTCTTAGAGGAGGGCTGGTGATGCCGGAAAGAAAAGTGAGATGAAGAGGCCAGTAGGGAAGATTGTTGAGAGGACTGCCATGGAGACCATGACCGGTAACAGTAGGAGGAACACCGCCATGAGGAGTGGAATGAAGGCGGCCTCCTGGCCTAAGTAGATGGATGGAGACCCATTTTCTTTGCTGTAAGGTGAGCTTTCATCAGGTGGTCCATAGCATCATCCGTGGTGGCATGAAAAGGCCTTGACCTGACCATTGAAGGGAAGATCTTCTATCCTCTTTCAATTATCATCAGATAGGCTAGTGGATCGGAACCAGGCAAAACGGCGAAGAGCAATCACACCCACCATGACCCACGCTGCACCCTCCACAGCATGTCGAGAAGACTGAATCTGATGATTGGGAAGAGCGACAGACACATTGTAGAACTGAATAGCAGTGGTACGGTGATCATCAGGAAGATGGGAAATCAAGGGAAAAGTGTGTCCCAGATTTTCCTCTGATAGGCTGCTAGACAAGCTTGAGTGTTAGAGACCCTGGCAATCAAAGAAGAAGCTGAGTAGAAACGACAGCCAAAGATGTCAAGATGACGACCTTCGCAATCAGGGGGTGTCATGTGAGCTCTCTTACACCCCTTAGTCTCGGAGGACTCAACGATGATGGAATTCGGAGAGGATGATTGAAAAGGAATTCCACATCCTTATGTTGGGTCCGATACAAGTATTCCAGTTGATGAGAAATTGGCTGGAATGAGGCTGGGTGAGACCACGGATGTTTAATGACTTCCTGCAAGGCTGGCAGAAATGGAATTGGAGCCATTGTGGCAGGATGTGAATCAACATAATGAAACACCGAGTCCTGGTCTGTTGGTACAGGGCGAGAAATGTCAAGGCCCAGTGTGTTGGCCATCCTGACAAGGATGTCAGAGAATTGTTTGACATCCTCAGGTGCTGTATCCAGGGTCAGTTCTCCAAATATAAGCGGAGGAGAGCTGTGAGATGGAGCAGTAGAATCGGAAGAGTCACTGACAGAATCATAAGAGGCCAGCGATGGAGAAGATGGAGGCAAGCAAGACTCTTGGGCTGGATTTGACAAAGAGGGAGCAGGTACCGATGATGGAGCCGGTACCAAGGTCAATAGCAAAGTCGGTACCAGCAGTTGGAGTGGATGAAATTGGAAGGATGGTCGGAATAGGCGAGATGAAGGACTTCATTGGAAGTGTCACTGACGAGGTAGGTGGAGGAGGATGGGCCGCATGGTCCTCTGGCAGAGGCCGACAGACTGTAGGGGTCACTCGTGGTGGTGGAGAGACAGCCCGGTAACGAAGAGAGCAATCATGAGACCAACGGGAATGAGGAGAAGGAGAACGTCGGTAATAAGCAGACTGGGATCGAGAACGGGCCTGAGAAGGGCGGTACTGAGATGGATCGCGGTAGTGTAATTGCGAGGGGGAGCAAGATGGAGACCGAGAGCGGCGAGGTCAATATGGAGACCAACAGTGAACATCAGGACGATATCAGTCACGATAAGCAGGCAAATAAGAGTAGTAAGAGCCGGGCTGTTCCTTCCATAGATGTTCGTGACCCTAGCGCACAATGTAGGACACCAACGAAAATGGTGAATCTTCCTTCAGTGGAATGTCGTAAGGGCCGCGGTGCCCATGATCACGACAGCGCGGGGATCTACCACGGTCAGCATGCCCTGGAGAGCGGGCCACGATCAAGCAAGGTCGGCCTTGGAAAGGAGCCTGAGGGGCGTCTGATGTCAACGAACGGTCCACCTCAGGACAGCCAGATGCCACTGCCAGAGGAAGGGGATTCTGGGAAGACCCTTCTCTGGGCTGGTCTACGGTCACAGGAGAAGCAGTCGAAGTAGGTCGACAGTTCAGGTCCGAAGCGGGGTCCATTGGTACCGGAACAGACAGTACCAGGAGCTGGACTGATTCTGGCACCGGAGAGAGGGTAGGAGCTTCTGTCTCCTCCAAAGTGACCCGTTGGGGCTGTGTTGGCGGAGGCATCGGTAAAGGCCCGAGAGAGTTCAGTCCAACAGCCAACAGTCAGGCAGCGGGTGAAGGAGAGTAATGTTTTTCCTTCTTCTTTTTCTTGGAAGCCACGGAAGAGTGGCGTGAAGAGGCCCACTTACACTCTGCTAGAGTAGGCACAGCGCCAGGCTGTTGGGTTGAAGCCAGCTGTGAAGTAGAAGAGGCGTCTCCAGAACTAGAAGATTGAGGAACCACTGGCATCTTTGAAAGCTTGGGAATCCTCGGAAGAGAGGAGATAGGCGGCAGTGTCAATGGAGTTGATATCAATACCGAGGGCACTGGTACCGAGGATGAAGTCAGTAGCGATGTAGTTGGAGAAGCCTACAACATTGACAGACCTTGAGGTGGACAGGTCGACACCAAAGCAGTAAAAAGCTGTGTTAGAGGCCGCCTGATCCTTCAAGTGAAGAGCTTGCTCCCAGCAACAGGACTTCAAACGGGAAGCCCTATTTTTCAGGGTTTGCAAGGTAAAATTCTTGCAAATAGAACAGGCCTGGACGTTCTCCAAGACAGAACAGGCACTCAGAGTGGGCGTCGGAAAGCGAAACCTTGCAGCCACAAGATACGCACAGTTTGAAAAGTGAAGTCAACACAAGAAGGAGAAGGGGTCCTTACAATTTTCCTGGAAGGAAGAAGAAAAGGTTGAAGAAGAGAAGTGCACAGCAGAGGAAACCTTCCGAGCTGCTAACTGATCGACAGATGAAAAGAAACTGAGGGAAGACCACTGGCTTGGCGGGACCGAGCATGCTCGTACTGAGCAGGGGAGGGATTCCTGCCAAGCTGCTCAGCTCTGGAACTTTCCAAAATGTTACTCCACATGTGCGAAGATTCCCATTGTGTGAGGCACAGAGACCACAAAGAAGAAGTAAATATATCTCCATGTGATTTATAATCTGTACATGCTGACTCCCTTCTTTAATTCCTCAGTTGTAATTTTAAAAAATATTTACATACTAGTGTGCTATTGTTATCATTTTTGCATTATCGTAAATCACTCTGCTAGGAGGTTTTCTAAAATGTATAGTAAGAATCCGAAAGATCAGCCTCTAGCCCTTCAAAATTTTTAAAAACAGTGACATTGAGGTTTGTCACTGAAACTGGGTGGCAACAGTTAAAATGAACTAAAGTCAATGGGACTGTCAATCTTGTCAATTTAAGTACATTTAATGTTCACTTATAAGGGAAATTTATCTGTTCATAATGAAGTTCAAAAATTAAAAATTCAAGAATAGTCCATTCTTACTGATTTTGTGTAGCTTTCCTTATGATGTCTGCTAAAGTCTACACTCCTTTCCTTAGATCACACACTCAGGAAACGTTGCTCTCAAACATTTCCTCAGTCTGAAAAGCAGCCCGTTGTCCCACAGAAGTTGCCCAGCCTTGCACTGATAAATACATGGGCGATTATATGCTAACCATTAGATAACGTCCAAACAATGTAGTAATCTCTAAACAAAAGTGCTTTCACACAGATTTATACACTACAAGAGTTCATAATTAATTTATACACTATAAAAATTTATACACTATAGGGGTTCACCACAAGAAAGGAATTGATGTGAAATACACACAATATAGTTACTCATTTTACATGCTTATGAAAAGATGGACACCAAAAGATTCCCAAAGAAAAAATTATGGTGGTAAGTTAAATACAGTACTACATATTTTGCTTACTGAAATCCCCACTATATCTCACAGACAGGTTTATGCAACCGCTCGGAAATTTAGCTCAATTCGCAACAAAGCAAACATACATTTTTTTTTATTTGCCTTAAAAATGTCCCCAGAAATCTAATTTAGTTTATATCCCCTACCTGAATTTCTTTAAAAAACAGATCCATGATGCTTTTTTTCCCCACCTTTTATTCACTTTCACTTTATTCTTTCTCTGAAGCTACAAGTTTGCTGTATTTGAAAAGATACAATGGGCATATCAAAGCAGTCTGCTGAAGATTACATGCCTAGGAAATCTGCAGATTTGTCTTACAAACCTCAGACTTTTTATCTATGATGTAAGTAGCACATTTCTTTCTCACTGATGCATCACTGAACACAATGGCTGTAATTTTGTAGTTAGTTTATACTTGCTGACCTTGTACCTCCTTTCAGCACACCTTTGCACCATGTAT
The DNA here is from genome assembly GCA_948472985.1 of Iguana delicatissima. NCBI lineage: Eukaryota > Metazoa > Chordata > Lepidosauria > Squamata > Iguanidae > Iguana > Iguana delicatissima. Next base: position 245,042 of record CAOKZL010002729.1, on the reverse strand, counting down.
GAAAAGGCAGCCAGAAACTCACAGACGAAACTATGCCCCTGCCCTCCAATGACTGACTGCCCACAGTGGTGTCCAGAGTCTATCCGTCAATCACCTGTAAATGATGAAGCAGCACCCAGTCCACAGGGCAAGCACTGATTACTTCCTCCCCAAGTACACAGAGGCAAGCTAGACAGATCATATTATCTGTGAGTCATAAGTAGCTGCGTTGTGGGAGGAGCATCTGATTGCCTCTCAGCACTTGAAGAGGAAGAAGCTTTCTCTCCCTGGAGCACTGCTATAGTGCACTAGAAGTGATTTACACTTTGCCAATGACCACATTGGTTCTTTCTTTCTGTATACAATCCAAAACTAAAGGTCCGCAAGAGCAACATCACTTGTACTAATACAGGGGTGGGCAACTGCAGCAGGTCCAAGGACCAACATTCTGCCCCCATGGCCTTCTGGGGCCATACAGACTGCCAAAATTTCTCCAAACCAAATGAAAAACTGAAAGTGCCCAAATGTTCACTTCTGGTTTTGGCAAACCAATTCTTTAAAAAAAAAAAAAAACAGTGTAGGAGATGCTTCTTGGAAAAGCAAGCAGTTTACCCTTTTTGATCTTGGGCAGGGGGAGATACATGTGGCCCTAGGGCCACACCATTCGCAACCCTGTACTACACAATGACAACATGGGATACTGGCCACTATGGTTAAGTTAAAATGGCAATCCAACTTTGCTATACATTTGTAATGGCAGGAGGGGAATTAATGACAAGCGACTAATTTTGCTTCTTACTGCCCTGCTATGGTTTGTCTTTGAACACTCATGCATCATGCCCTATGTGTATGTTTCATTTGGCAGAATTAGGTAAAGAAATCAGTTATTCAAAATGGGTATTTCAGGGGGGAAAAACGGTAGAGTACAATACATTCCTATTTAAAGGGGCAACTCACTAATAAACATTTTAAGCAGAATACACTGTTGACTGAGACAGTACATCAGCAGCAGGGAGCTAAAATGTTTCCCCATATTGGCACTTATGGTTGTTAACCTGCAAGTTGCTTGGGAACAGTGCAATCTGAGGATGCAGAACTCCTTTCCCTACTCTTGTCTCTTTGTAGCACCCAGTTCAAGAGTTTATAGTTAAGTCAGAAACCCTGTAGTGCTTAAGATTACAGGCATTTATCTGCATTTTTTAAAACAAAGCTTTGCTTAATAAGCAAAGCATGAATATGTCATGAAGCAGCATGCTATGAGCTAAATTGTATGTATCACTGAGTTCTGGGAGTAATTAGAATAATTTCCAGAGCTGTGTTTTATTTGTTTACTACAACTGCAGCAGGTGATTCATGGATGAAAATACTAAGATATTAAAGCAAATGCTGCTTGATATTTTATATACATTGGACCCATAGCGTTTAGGGAACCTGGTAGATGCACCTAATTAAACAGTGCAAAACTAAAATCTGGTATAAGTTCAAATCCTTTAAGCCTTCATAAATGCATTTCAACCAAATTCTTTGCACATACACCTTTTTCTATCCAGAAATGTTACTATGACAACTAAGGAGAGCAGACTTGATTTAGATGAGCTGAAATACTTGATAATCTATTAAATAAAAATTAAAGCCAAGGCCAGTGTTTCAGAATTAAATCCTTAAAGGACATAGACATACTAGGATTTTTTTGATATTTTGTTTCCCGCCTGCCTCAGACATCAGGTAGAATAATCATTTAAAAAGAGAGAATAGGGAAGCAAATGTGTCTTAATATTATTCATACACATGAGCTAACACCAAAGCACATATAAGTCAGCAAAAGGTGAAGAACATACCACTCTTACCCACTGCACTGCAAAAAGTTATTTTTCTTATGTTAATGAACAGATCCTTTTTATTTGCTCATGTTCTTATAATTCCTTAAAAACCTTTCCTACCATAACAAAATTGAAGTATTTTAACAGTTCCAAGCGTATGTGATACTATTAACTTCAATTACATGAACGTGGATTACATTAGGTTTGCACCAAGTTAGAAAATTCCTTTGACAAGGGCTGCTTGTGAAACCAGTCACAAGGAGAAGATGGAGACAGTCTACTTTGGATATCACAAAGTAGCACAAAGCACTATAAGTGCAAGACATTTTTGTTTCATGCTTTCTCTGTATCACTAACATCCAAACCAACCTTGAATTTATAAGTGGTAGCTTATTTGCATCATGTTCCAAATCACATTCATGGAGGAAGGAAAGAAGTATGGAAGTGGTGGAGAAGCTGTTTCTCGTATCATGGTCACTCATCTCATTATAAAGGAAATTAGTAAACTGCAAGTAGAGTATACTTACACTAAGGCCAGAAAAAAAGGCAGGTATGTAAGTATGTATGTATGTATGTCACTATTTAATATTACACTTTTCTCCTGACATGGGACTCAAGGTGGGCTACATCAAAATAAAATTAAAAACTGGTGATTAAAAAAAAGTGATTGAACAAGCTATCATATTAAAATGTCATTAATTTTATAAAAAGTATAAAATCATTTCAAACAAAAAATAAAATGAAAAATTGGACTTACTATGAAGGTTCATTCTGGGATGGCAGACGATGGAACCCACTATGATTAGGTGAATCCTTGTGTGCCAACTGGAACAGGCAGGGGTCCACATTCTTTTTCAGTTGAGGCAGTTAGGACCCCCTTCCTCAATCAGTTTTAAATGTCAACATTCTCAAAGAAGCCTCCCTGAATGGCTCAAATGGAGGGCCCATTAGTCTATTCAGAACCAAATTTAGATCCCAAATAGGAAACCCTGTGTCTTAATAAGAAAGTAGTGATGGGTTGCAACCCTGAGAAATCTCTTTATATGCAGATGAACTGACAGCTGGACACCCTCAAATCTCTGCACCATTGCCACTGCTGATCCGTGGAACTTCAGAGTATTAGGTCTCGGGCCCTGTAGAGACCATCCTGTAAGAACTGCAAGATGTGTTTAACCTCTATGTCTCTAACCCGCAACTCCTTTGAGTTGGACTGCCTCTATATTTGGAGTTGACTGCCTTCTAAAAGCTAAAATGGTTTGAATAACTTCTTTAGAATATGCCTACAGTTCTAATGCCACCCTCTCAAGACCCAGGCCATCAAATTTTGCCATTCTAGATTTGAAAGATGAACTGGCCCCTTGACTCAGCAGATATACCAAACACTACCTCTGCCTTCTCTGGTATTTTGAGAAGCACTTTCTGTAGAATCTGGACTGGTAGGAAGGCATAATGGCAACCCTTCGGCCATGGCACTGACAGAGCATCACTGACAGAGTACCTGCTGCTATCTATCAAAACGAATCTTCTTAGCCCGGTATTCCTGACTGTGGCCAATACGTCTACCTGAAAAGGCCCTAAGGCCCTCACCGTCTGTTCAAATACTGAAACACCGCATAATTCAGTGTCCATTCCCCCGGTTACAAACTGTTCCCACTCAAATAGTCTGCTCTGGTGTTCAACTTCCCTTTTAAGTACACAATTGTTATGGACTCCGGATTCTTTTCCATCCAACAAAACAGCTTGTCTGACTCCTCTATCAGTGGTTTTCAATGAAGGTCTCCTTGATTTACAATATTGGCCCTTGTCAGCAGCAGGCGGAGGTCAAGCAGACGCAGGACAAGCGGCTGGGGGTGACAGTGTTATTTACTGCCAGCAAACAAAGGGTTACAGCTCCCCCACAGGCGGGTCTGAACTCAAAGCAAACTGTCCCAAACTCAAGTCACACCTTAATAAACAAGCAGGCTTCAACAGAAAACAAAGGAGGGTTACTTCACCCAAAACGCAGACAAGGTCCTTGGCTGGCAAGGTGGCTGGACGCGGTCACTGGCGGGAAGGGCTGGAGCCAGACGCAGGCGGGGGAGAACACAGAAGGTCGACAGTTGTTGCTCCTTGCCTCTCCCCGCCCCGTGCCCGCCCTAAATAGACCCCTGGATCGGCAGCGACCAATCCGGTGCAGGCTCGCAGCTGAGAGCTCCCAGCTGGGCTCGCAGCTGGGAGCTCTCAGCCCGCAGCCGCCTTTCCATCAACTGCCGGGACCAGCGGGTTGCTTCCTTGCTTTGCCGCTACTGCCAGAATGGGGGGGGAGGGGCGGCAGACTCCTCTGGGTCGGAGCCACGGGTGGGCGGAGCCCCGGGGCTGAGACCGGGACCCGCCTCCCCCGGCAAGCCTGCGCCCGCCTCGCCCACCGGAGAGGGAACCAGATCGCCCCCAGCACCACTAGCAGGACCGCTGGTGGCGGTGGCGGCCTCCGTGGCCTCCGGGCCCTCCCCCGCATCGGTGGCAGCCTCGGGGATGCCGGCAGGCTCAGCCACGCCTGGGCCCCTGACATTTCTTACAGTCACGTTGTCTATCCATACCCCGCACTACTGTTTCAAATTTGAGGAGTGTCAGGTGCCAGGCTTTCCCCTCTAGAAAGTATATACTGCACCTCCTGTCTGACACAGTCCACACACCTTAAGCTGTTACAGCAAGACATTGTGCTCCCCAACTAGATAAGCTGTTGTGATCTGTTTTCTCTTCCACTTGATGTGGAATCCTCAAAGTCGCTCCCCTGTCTAGATTGGGTCTTTCAGCCACTACATGAACCCCTTCCTCAGATGGAGTGGTAATGACATGACACAGTATTTTTTCTTGCCAATGTCCTGCCAGTGCGGCATACCTCTAGAATGGTTCCTTCTCCATGCACTCACTGAATTGATACTAACAATCCTATTGCTCTTGGTAACACCATCACATCCACAGACCTTAAAGATCTGCACATTCTGCTTCCCTTTTACTCTCCTTTCCTCAGAGATACACTCGACCTCCTTTGGTGTCTACCTGTGCTCCAAGATGTGCAATTAGGATCATTGGTTTTTATAACTGACTAGAAAGGCAAAGCACTCCAGATTGGTCAACTGCAAATCCAGTAAGATTTTTGCCTTTGACCTTGCCTGAGATTCAAGATGGTGCTCCAAAGTGACCTGGGAGATTTAACTGCCACTGTGGTACTTTTCTCTGACTTAGAAGCCACTATGGAACCCAACTTTGAAGTGGTATCCCATTTTTTGTTCTTTTTTTACTTCTGTGATGACGTTGCCACCACTTCTTCCTTCCCACCATCCTTTCAGCCTTCTCTTCATGCTTTCTTCCAAACAGAACTCTCGGTTCCTCCATATCATTCTACTGGGAAAACTCTCCTTAATTCCTCCTTCCTCTTGTCCTCAGAGACTTGTGGGTTGGCGGTCATCTGAATGGATAAGCTTTTCATTTTCTCTCCACCTCAGAGCCTCATGGGTTGGTGGACATCTGAGAGGGTAAATTTTTCATCAGTTCAGGAGTTCTGTTTCCCTTCAGTATCACTCTTTTCCTCTCTAGTCTTTTTATCCATATTAACTAATAAAGATCTGATCTACCTCTCTAATTTGTCAGAGAGGGGACAAAACCCAACCACTTAGTCTGGCAGGATAGAAAAAACCTGTCAGGAAAGGGAGAGAGTCCTAACTGCCTCAACTGAAAAAGAATGTAGACTCCTGCCTGTTCCAGTTGGCACACGAGGATTAACCCAACCATAGTGGATTATTCCTCCGTGCCATCGCAAGAATATAGCAAGCAAGGTAGAACCATAAAAGCAGCTTTAACATGTGCAACTTTTAAAACAAAGAACATATAATAGGTCCAAATACATTTAAAACATGCTGGCAACTCTTCAACATAAGACATACTGATTTTTCTGCACACTCCAAATGGAGTTCTGTAACATCCCTGTTCCACATGGGGTTTAATCGTCTCAAGTAGAGACACAACTTTCTGTTGCATTTATACCGAGGATTACTTACAGATTCAGAAAGACAGGTGTCCATACATCAATGTTGTGGTTGTTCAGGATAGACGTTCATAGTCCTATATATTTCTTTCAGAAGAAGCAAAGCAGTGTCTTCTGATTCCCTGTAAATAAAAATACTTGCTGATTTACCAATGAATTGTCGACTTCAAGAATTTAAAAATACTGTACTGTAAATTTAGCAAAGACAAATATCTAACCAGTCATTCATGTTGACTGAAATACTGCTGCCTTGAGGCTTTAAGTGATTCCTTTTACTGCTTTCCAAATCCAGCCCTTTTACACATCTTAAGCATTTATTCAGGTTATTACAAGTTATTAAAAGTTTCTAAACAAAAAATAGAAATCAAGTATGGACATTCAGCATTCCAATTCCTTTGACACTTCCTTTATAATCTTCCCTAAACTTCTACTCCCTGTATATAGTAGATCCCCCATAGCCACAGACCAGTATCCATGGGTTTCACTTATCCATGATCAAAAAAAAAAACCTCTCCCCTCACTCCCCCTCAGAAGGGAGAGTAGCCAAATTGAAGACTCACATGTTGGGGCGTAGCTTGTCCCCCTCAAGCACAAGAGTCAGCTGGAAGGTGAGCAGGCACATACCAAATGCCCAGGGCTACAAGGCCATGGCTGCCAACATCACCCTTCCCTTGCACCAGACTACTAGCTTCCACAAAGTCACCATATTGGCTGTTCCACAGACAAAGGCGAGGCCAGAGGGGAAAAGGCTGCTCGCACTGAGCTTCCAAAGCAGCCTTGTGTACCATCTGCCTCCTGTGCAAGAGCACCTGGGACCAGCAAAGATGTAGTGAGGTGCATCAGGAGCTTACTAAGCCCTACTGGGAAGGCAGGCAGGCAGGTAGGAAGGAAAAAGGAGGGGTTGGATGGTGGCACTGCCTCCCTCCTGGCCTGGGGTCAGAACAGGGCATTTGCTATCATCTGCTTTTTCTGTTATCCACAGTAAGTCCAGGAATGTATCCCCTGTGGATATGGATGACCTGACTTCCCAAAGTTTCTTGCAGCTAATTCTAATCTAGTTTGGTCATTCCTTAAGCTATTCTCTATTTTAGGACCCCTATCTTCCTATCGTATGGAGTCCCATCAGGATTTCCCATTTTCAGTCTGACTTCCCAGTTCCTCATGAAGCTTCTGCACGTTTTAATGTCAGTTTTAGAGACTGTCAATCCAACATTTTCTGGTATGCTACCAGACATTAGAAATGCAGACACTCTGCTAACAACTTCATTTCCTCTGTAGCTGAGATATTAGTTTATATTCTGGAACATCAAACCAACATTATCAATCTGTTTCTAATACTTCATTATCACAATCAGAATACTAGAATCAAACACATTCAGGGTACTCTATGTGGGAAACTGATTCTAAACAAAAACCTGTTTGTTTATATGAGCAGTAATACATGACAACTGATTTTAATTCTAGATTTTGACTATTAACAACATAGTTATTAACAACATTGCTATTAAAAACATAGCAAAGTACTGTTGCCCTGTTTTATCTACTCAGGCCCTAGCTTGTTGAACCTCTGATCTAGTCTGCTGTTGGATAGACTTTGTTAATGAACTTTCAATCACTTTCACTATTCCATCTGGTGGATTTCATCACCACCACCCAAGGATGTAACAAAGCTGAATTATTATCAAGAAAACAAAGACCATGTACTTTAACCTGCAAAGAAAACTCTTCCATGTGCCCCAAGCCATGCAATAAATCTACGCAACATAGATTATTGTAGCAATATTCTCAATATTCCAAAATCTAGAACCTGTATTGTTTTAGAAGCTATAAAAAAAAACCTTTGAAAAAAAGCCAGTAAAATAAAGCCATCCTCAAACATGCTCAATAGCCAGTTTTCAGGCAATGTATTTAATGCTGGACTCCTCCTTATAAGTCTAGCTGTTTTAAATCATCATTATTTCCTACTATTATTTACCTACAAAGTACTCATACTTTTCCAGTCGCGGTACCCAGACTAAGAAAGTAATATATTTTTTTTTGCTCAGAAGCTTATAATCTAGTAAACTATACATGAAAATGAAAAAGGGAGTGGAAGAACAGAAAAAATCACAAGATCAACCTTAGTATGTATTTGAACTTATATCTTCAAGTGCAAAAAAAAATCCTGTTATTATTTCTCAATAGAAAACTGTGTTATTTTTCTACTATCTCAAGGATAAGAAGTAGACATCCTTAAAGTCAGTTATTTAGCCCTAGCCTTCTTTTTATATCAGAAAATACTTTCAAGAAGCACGGTGATTTCATAACTTTTTCTTCTCTCTCTCCCTCTCAATGTATTTTGAAAAAATGTATTTTGATAAAAACCTCAAGTATGCCAGCTTATGGTGAATAATATACATCGTATGGTGAACAATATACAACTGTATTTCAGTATGGACCAAACAAACTGGATTGGTGCATTAGATTCATAGGAGAAACACATAGAGAACAAACCAGACAACTTCTTTTATTGTACCAAAGCGATAATTCAAAATACACAAGCAAACTTTGAACTTAAAATAACTTTTTGGTAACCTGCTTCTAGTGTTTTTGTTGACTAGTTAGAAGCATCCGCATTTGATACTTCTCAGAAAAATACGCCATCCAACCAACTTAAATATAACTTACAAATATATATACCCAATCTAACAACCTAAATTTGTTTCTCCATGAGCAAGTTATTCAAAAGAAAGCAGCATTTGAAAATATACAGCAGGCACAGTTCTCATGTACTAAAGGCCTTCAGCAAAATATCAGCATAATCACAGATCATACTTCATATCCTCATGTTATTCACCAAATTATATTGCTGCTAACTGACTAATATTGTGGGTTGCAACAAGCTGGTTGGTCTGGACTGCAGCAGTTGCCACCTACGGTTTCATGCTTGGCAACATTGTATTATGAGAGGATCCCTTAAACTGGGGCAACCACATAAATGGTTTGCATCAATATCTGTAACATCAGACTGCTGCAAGGACTCTTGCACTAAACCTATGAGATTTCTACCATTTACAGCACAAAACCTCAGATCAGTCTAAGAAGTGACAAATAAAAATATTAACTTTCTGAGAAGAAGAGAGAGAATTCCATTTTTTTAAATGAATAAAAGTGCGTGTTACTGACATGAGTGTTTATACATTCAGAAGGTCCTTCATTATCAAACTGTGTACTGGGGAGCTATTAAGTGGCTAGAATCCTGTTGGTGAACTATGTTTGCTTAACATTCACTCATTTTATCTCAGTTGCACAGGTGGCTGGATAGACAGAAGGAAGGAAGGAAGGAAGGAAGGAAGGAAGGAAGGAAGGAAGGAAGGAAGGAAGGAAGGAAGATAGGTAGGTTCTTTCCACTCATTCTCTGAAAAAGAAGGCTGCTGGATGCACACGTCCATTTCTCCAATGCTGGGCTTCACGGGGGTGGAAATCTGCAGTGTGCGCTGACCAAGAGTGACTTACAAAACTTCCTTTGCTTCCAAGGACCTCTACCATCTAGGTTAGCATTGAAAAAACAGGCTGCTTGGAGTCAGCAGCACTTTTTTCCCCAGACAACAACCATGAAGACTGCCTCCTTGCCCTCATAGTGCTCTTCCTGTGGCGTTTTTTACTGGCTGTGTAGTTATGTTGACATAAGTGTCCAACAGAATCTTGGCCTTTATTTGTTGTTAATACCCTGGTTCTTAATGCAGAAGGTAAAATGCAGCTGAAAAATTTTTGCAAACCCATGTAAGGCCAGCAAAAGAACAGTTAAAATATATATCAGTGAGGGCAAAAAAGTTTGTAAAGTTTGTGTCAAATATCAGAATGAAAAATACTTACCAATAGCACAAGTGACTCTGTAGGGCAAACAGATACTCATTAAAACTTTCTATGGGTTTTTCTTGCAGAACATAATCAATACGACGGCCACCATTTAGCAAACCAACTTTTATATTCAAATCTTCATCTTTTGAAGGATCTGGACTCTCAACAATCTTTTCTGCTACAGTTGAAAGAAAGTAAGCATAAGAAGTACACCACAATTTTATTCAATTCTTGGTTCTGCCTTTCTGCTCCGTTTATTATAACTTCTCAGTGTTAAGTGTATTAGAATATAGATGAATACAGTTCTATATTTCTCCTCTCCTGAAAGCACACCATAGTAAAATTGAAGTACAGATTACAGACTTCAAAGTTTGAAGAACAAGACATTTGAATGGAATATCACTATATTATGCCACAAATAAAGAAATGCCTTTATTGTACCTCCGCAAATAAAAGTACCTCCACAGCCAAATCCATATTAAACTGCAGGACTTCTTCTAGATACCTGAAGGACCCTGAATCTTTGTTTTTCAAAGCCCCTTACACTGTTTGCCAAGCTATTCTTTAAAGCAGGTGAAAGATTTAAGAATTATTTAAAAGTTATTTGTAATAAGAGATGCTGAGATTTGCTGTTCAGTGAACTAAATTCAATTGATACTCTCAACTATGCTATATCCACTGAATCAACTGTACTTATGTAAGTATAAACTGAACACTCATTCAACAGGTCTACTTTAACTGAGACTGTCAACTGGATTTAAGGCAAACACAAAAGTCTGGTTTCCATGGGTCATTCCAGGTATAGGTCTTTGGGCCTTGCTAACAGAAGTAAAAAAAACCTTTTGATTAGACCATAAAATCAAAGGAAAACAATGATATATTCATCACAGACAAGATGAAGTAAGCAAACTTCTTGACATCCTCTGAAGATATCCAAATTCTAGACCTTGCACCCCAATCACTGACAAAGGCCCTTCATTTTAATAGAAATACCCCATCATTACATGGTCATTACAAAAAAGCCTGCAGAATTAGCAACTGCATTCTGTTTGACCCATAAAAGTTCCAAATGAAAGAATGAGAAATATTATACAGAACTCTCATTTCAGCAAAATGTTCAAAGTAACTTTTTTTTAACTAGTTGACTCTATTTTTGTTGGGCAACGGATTCCAGAGTCAGAAGTGACATGTGACCATATAAAGGAAGCAAAGAGGAACCACACTTAAGTTCCGAAGGCAAGGTGAATGCAACATGTTCCAGTCTTAACACAGACAAGCTATTAAAGAGAGTAACAGCCATGTTCCAACCAACCTTCCGTCTCATGTTTTTCTTCTTCTTCTTTAATCTGATGAGCCACCTTCTCCAATTCTGCTTGGAGCTGAGTAGAGGAGGTATGAGCACGTGCAAATTCATTGAGGGTCTGCCAAGCACTTTTCAAAGAGCTGATGAAACCCTGTTTCAGGTCTGATCCCATACGAGAGAGAGAATCTTTCAATTCTGAAATTAAAAAACATTCCCCAAACATTATAAGGACATACATATTTGTCAGGAGGCACTTGTTTGCTGAATTATGCCATTTACATAGCATTTAGAAGGAAACACAGAAAACCCTATGAAAGTCATGGGATTACCACATGTCAACAGGGAACTTGAAGGGACATACACACAGGGAGAGCAGGTGTTTATTTTAAAAAACTATGCTATCCTGCCACCTTCAGGAAAAAAACAGATTGCAGTGTTGTTCTGTAAGTTCTAAATTCAATGTGAGACAGTTGATTCAGAAGGGAAGTTTTAAATAATTTCTCATGCATGAATTCTTAGAAAAAGAAACAGTTTCATGAATTTCAGTCAGCACTAAATAAAGGGCAGGATATAAAATGGCAACTAGTACTTTTGAGAGTGCTATCTATAAGAGATGAATGACATTCTGATTCGGTCCCGCTTCATACGTTCAGTTTAACTAAGTTATAACACCTGTGACGGTCTACCCAATGTCTACATATACATTTGTCATAGGAACTCCCCTGGCAATAATAACTATGAAGAATACATCAATGCTTACAATGATATCTTTCATACCATGTGCTCATCACCCACGGAAAGAAAACTGAGTTCTCTTAATATCTTAGATAACCTCTCATACCTTTTTGTATCTTAGGGGGAAACTCTTTTCCTAAACCAAAGTTTTAAAATGGTATCGTTGCAAATGAAAAGCTTATTTCATAATAGCCATATTAGGATAGAAGAAATTATTTGATTCACATCCCATTTCATCACTTCAAACAGCAGGCTGCCTCATCTTGCAGCATTAAGGACACAACATGCTGCACCTTTGGTGAGAATCTCTGCATGTCTTTTGACTACCATGATTATACACCTTTGGGAGGGCTGGCTGACATTTGCTTGTTTTATTTTGTGAAGCGCCATGTACTTTGTGCTGTAAATGATGATGACAACAACTTTGTTACTTTGACAGAATTGAATTAAATTTGCAAACAAGGCAACCAATTCTGAACTGATCCAGTTTCATACTAACAGGTACAGGGATTTCTATGACAATCACTTGTACATTTTGAGTTTTTTTTTAATTCTACAGGTATAAATATCTGGTCTATAGATATGAAGTCTATGGGGGGGGGTTTGGGGGGGGATTTGTATGAAAATGGCCCATAGGTAAATCTGCACATCACAGACATGCCCGTTGAGTAATTAACCAGTAACATTTCAGGGACGCATAAGGCAAAAAGTAAGCCTCGCTACTTCCCAGTGATATCAGTCACACAGAGAGTAGGCAAAGTGCTTTCATATCAGCAATACAGCAATTCCCCACTGAGACTCCTGTTTGCCCACCACTATCAGCAAAATGAAAAACAGATCTTGGCAGTGTCAAGATCACTTGGAAACTGGCAGAATAAAAGCCACATGCTTGCAATCCCCACTGAGATCTTTGACCTGGAGGTGTTTCCCTGCAGCCCAGCTGACAGTTGACCATGTGGACTTCAGGATTAAAAGAGTATAGCTCTCTTAAGATTTTGCAGCCAGCATGTAGAGAAGTTAAGGGCTACTGGGAGCTACAGTATATGCACTAGATGATGCACCCAACCACAGCTGTGCAATGTGTGTGAGGACACATGGTAACAGTTATTACCCACCATGTTAAGGCATGCAGCGGTCCTAAAAATATCATCTCTCCCTAAGTCTCAGCGTGCAACTTGGTAACTTGGTGGAAAAGGCTTATAAAATATTTTCTTTCAGCATAGGAAGTCAAATTATATAAACTGCATAGTGGGAACTTTCTACTCTAAGCATATACTCTTCTTCTATTTTTTGAGCTTCTTCTATTTGTGCATAAAAATCTCTCATAAGAAAATATTTGAATACACTTTGTTTACCAAGATGAAGTCTTTTTCTGCCTTTATGATGTGGAATGAGAACAGGTTTTATGTCAAAGTCAGGAATAATCATTGGTTCTAGCCTGTAAGCCACAGGATCAAGCTGGAAACAAAAGAGGGAGGAAACAGTAATTGTAATTCTTATTGTCCAGTGTGCACAGTGTCTAAAAAACTGTAAAGGTAGTATAATATGCCCAAAGAGGCTCTGTTTGTTCTTTTTTAATGTATATTACCAGAGTCACCTGGCAAGCAAGTCTTGTACTGAATGGACTCTAAAACACTGTCATCTGGCCAGAGCTGGAGGTGGTTGGGCTGCCACTCAAAGTCAAGGTTTCTTCTGAACATATTCAAGATCTTCTAATGACTCAAACTGCATTTCTAACTTACATATTGAATTTGTCTATACGTATAGAACGACACTGTGGAATACACTGACTTTCTAACAAAGTTAGGAACTCATTATTCAATTGTGGAATTCAAAGGTCAAATTTCATATGTAAGTACATCAGTGTGCAAACAGAGCACTTGCACAAGCAAGAGAAAACCTGATTCTGGGTTTAAAAAATATGCCCTCTGGGTTAAACTCAACGTAGAAGTAAAGGGTATCTCTCTCAGTTTCACAAAGTTCAGTAGTCACAAGGAATCTCATGAAATATGAGACATGATCTCTCTATTAACAGGTACAATTGGCACACAGTTTTTTTCACAAGTACAAGCATGAAGAAAACCAAGAATGTAAATAATACTGAGTGAATACTATTAAAATCCTAAATTAAAAAAAGAAATAATAGGAGCATATAAAAGTGATTACAATGAACTTCAGGGATGTTAAGTTCTGGAGATCTATAACGTATAAAGCAAACTTCTTTCTTGCTGCACCACTGGGAAAAGTACCAGCAATCAGTTTTAGCTTAACAAATTGTTTCCCTAAGCTTTTAAAAAGCTGTCATGAGGAATTAAGTAACTAGTCAATCTGTAGTATTTCTTCTTCAGGAGATTTAAGCCTTGTACTTTCCACTAACCGGATGATAAATGTTGAAAAATCCCTTGCAGGTGGGAAGTCTGTAGTTTTCATCGATTTTTTCCACTCCTCTTACAGTGAGAAATACACCAATTGGGGAACCCAAGGCAAAGAAAATTTCTGGCTCAAAATCAAGTGCATTGTATACTACAGAGACCTAGAAGATAGAGAACAGCCAAAAGATTAGTAACAGCCAGTCCATTTTAATTGTATTGATTTATTTTAATTTAAATTATTCAAAATTAAATCGATTTATTTAATCCTATTGTATCCCTGTGATGTACCACTCTTATAGAGTCCTGCCACTACCATCAAAATGTCACAGATCGCTCTCATGCACTGGCCTTTTACCACTACTGAACCCTCTCAGTCACTATACTACTAATACCATAAACCCTTAACTGAGTTTTAAGTAGTGTGGCCAAGTATTTAAAACAAAGAAATGCTAAAACTTCTAAAAGATTTCTGAAATGTTCAAGCATTAACATTAACAACAAACATTAACATGTGTTTCTCTGTTGTTAGCTGTCTTCCTAATATACTTCCTATTAACTTCCAACAGATAACTACAGATAATAATTTCTATTACTATTGTTTAACTGCCACACAGAATACTATGTAGACTGAACTTCCACTCTCTGCATTTTTCATAACCAATTTCCCTGCCAAACTCTGTCCCAGCTAACCCACAGGTTTAGGGCAGTCTGTGTGTGCTTGACTTCAGTGATGTATGTGACTTTGCAGCTAACCACCTTCTTGAAAGTCTTCAAATCATGTCCAGTAATTGTGGACCAAGATCTTCTTTTCAACGTTTGGCTCAGCAATTGGGAAAGCCATCATGCTCAGACTCTTCTTCCTCAACTTTCTGTTGCAGGTGCTTCTCACCTTTGCCTTCTTCAATACTTTCAGCTCTAGTCCCATCACTTCCTGCTTCACTCCATCCACAGCCCTGTTCCTTCTTTCTCAGCTGTTATACTCCCTCGACTTTTCAGATTTCCACAGTTCATGTTCCAGCTGCCATCTTCCCCTTTGCATCCAAGCAATCTTCTCTCTCCCACAAATATCCAATCAGATTTGAGAAGCCCAGTATTGCAAGTCCACCCTTTCTCAGCTGTACAGTCCCCAACAAGTTAGCTATATTGGCATATTTGCCATTACCCAATAAGTGAAGCACAATTCAAATAGTCTGTGCTCTTATAAATACTCACGCCAGAACCAGCCTGACAACTACTTTTTGGCAACCAAAAACCCAGTAATAGACACAATAAATATTAATCTGTATAAAATGTATCCCCTGGATATAAACCTCAATTCAAAATACCCTTTTTCCTGTTGTTAGTTAATCCTATCAGTGCCTCTTTACTAACAGTTAACACCAATGTACATACATACAAATATGTGCACGCTGTTCCTCCACAGTGTCGCACCAGAGTTTGTATGTCAACAGCAAAACAAATGTAACAGAAATGTCTTTCTTAAAACAAGTGTTACTGTGGAACAAGGGTTCATACAAGGCAGATTCACACTATATCCATATGTACGCTATTCCAACTTCTCCTTCAGCAACTCAGGCATACTGTATCACTTTTAATATCAACGGTGGGCAACTGTGGCCCTTAAGATGTTTTCAGTTTGCAAATTTCATAATCCCTCATCATTGGCTATGATGGGAACAGCTGACAAGAGGGCCACAAAAACATGGAGGACCACAATGCCCCCACCTGCTCTATATTATTCACTGGGTCAATATACTATCCTTTACACTGCACCAGTTAACTGGGCAGGGTCATGTGCCAAAAAATGGGATCAGGTCCATCAGTCAGAAATAAAGTGGATTCCTTCAGTTTGCCAGAGGCATACAGATGGGGGGGCAATGAGGGTGGTGTGCTCCAGGCAGCAATTTTTGGGGGCCACCCATGTGACATGCCCACACCCCTGCCCCTCTGCCCGTCCCCACCCCCGCGCCCCCTTACCACACTCCAAGCTACGCAGCTGCAGTTTGCATGAAACCTACCTGACCAGTACCCACTTCAAAATATTCATAGTCTATATGTGCAGATGAAACTGAAGCTCCAACTGGAAGTCTCCTCTTAGATGGATCCTGAGGCACACCAGTGTCTGAAGATGCAGCAAACGTAGCCACCTTCTTTGTGGTTTGAGCATCTCCTTCTTGGTTCCGTATCAAGGCATCCCTTGCTGCCTTCTTCTCTAGTGCTGCTTTCCTCTGTTCCTGTTGAATCAAAAGACTGAAAGACTCAGGAATGAAATTAAACCTATCAACCTCTGCTCTAATGGATTTAGTTAAATAATTAGTCTCAAGTGACTTTCCATTAATTCAAAGTACATTTTATTAGTATTTAATTATCTCTTTCTCACAGACACACACGTGCATGCACATGCACACACAACCCCATCTTCCAACTACATTATTTTCCACAGCAGCTTACAATCACTTAATAAAGCAGAACAGTAACATCAGACTAGTCAGCTTAACGTACCTATATAAAATTATATACAGATTAAACTGAGTCAAATTCCACTAAGAGCTTGGACAAATAACCTAATTCTCAGCAGATGCCTAAAGAAAGGCAAAATAAGGTACCTGACAAAAATCACTAAGGAGTTAATCCTACAATACTGCTTTAGGCACAAAGATGTCCTTCAAAGTCACATTTCTTCCTTCAGAAGATGGAACAGAACCTCAGCTGAAGATCTTAATATACAAATAAAGTTCACAAGAAAGACAAGGAACAAGCAGTTCTTCAGAAACACTTGTCCCCAAATCATTTAGGACTTAATTATTCAGAACAAGCACTCTGAGTGACTCTCAGAAACAACCTGCATAGTTTGCACAGAAAACGAAACGATTAGGAATCATTTGGCAGGTCTTAGTAAGCTGTTTACTCATACACTGTAAGCCAACTGAAATGTCTGAGTTATTTTGACAGAAAGCTCTATGTACTAAATTTGGATATGGAAAATTCAGTTTTCTCTGAAAGAACTGTGCTAGCATGTAAACCAATAATACCGGAAGCTACTCTAGTCCACGCACTCCCTTGGGCATCCATCTACTAGGTTAGATCTAACTGCAGTGCCGAACTGAGGCAAGAGAGCAGGAATTCCAACAGAACTTCTTCCTGCCTGAATGATGCTTCACTTTTTGACCCTACATCCAGCTCATTGCTCATTTCTAGAGTCAGTAAATAGGTAGATATTCCATCTATGTGGAATATCCATCATTTCAACTGGGACAGAAAGATAAGAGATGGGTGGCACTGGCAGAATTATGAAATCTTGTTCCAGTTCATCAGAAAATCTCTCCTGGAACTTTAATCTCTACCTAGCAGATTCCATGAAACTTGAAAACAATACTGAAAGATATTTAAAATTGTTTGCTCTGGATCTAGATGCAAGGACGCGCTATAGTTTAAATATGCCAGAGTTCATAAGCCAACAAAAATCATACTTTCTAGTTATAGTTCTTAGCTGGTTAAAAAAGTAAGTTTGTTTGCTGGAAGGGACTCAGACACAACAAGCCAGAATTCAAAAAATTACAGCCTGGTGTACTGTGGTGTGTGAACCCAGACTATGTTTTGTTCTCCACCCCCCCCATTTTTTTTATTTATTTATTTTTTGCTTCCCCACCATAAACATCTTTTACAGGTTGATTTCACTAAAAAATAAAAAATAAAAATAAAAATCTATGGCTCAGCATAGCCTCCACATATTTTGTCTCAGGATTGTTGGAAAATATGCCAATCTATACTTCTCATTCAAACTTGTCTACTTTTAACACTGGTTAGCTGCATACATAAGTAGGATCATCAGCCCCGATTGTGCTAGTTTCTCTTTACAATGTTAAACTCTTAAGGACATTCTTGATTAAAGTTAAGGGTCTCATACTGAAGACACAATCATAGAAGTATTTTCATTACAGATAACTGGGATACAAATAACAACCGTTTATTAGAAACTGAAACCTTGATACCATTTATAGTAATCTGGTAGAAAGTTGTTCTTTCTAAAGACAGAAAAAACAAAAACAGAAATAATATACTGGAATGTCTGTCTTGCATTCCTCTCAGCTTCTCTGAGACAATGAAATGTTCTTGCCAGAAACAGACTTATAGAGATAGCTCTGGTTTGTTAAATAGTCTCTACGTACCTGTTTGGCTGCTCTGTCTTTTACAAAGTTTGCTATTTTCTTCCGTGGCCCAAGAGGTATCCCCATTTCCTTCAGGTCATCAGTTGTACACATTAGCTTTGAAATGCAAAACAAAAAACTTACTAAGATGTACTGATTTTCTTTAAAATGACAGTAGTAATTTCTTTCTCATTCTACATGTTAGTTACAAAGAGGTGTACAGACATGGTATAAACGTATATGAAATGACAGTTAGAACAATGCTAATCCTAGTAATGTACAATGTGAATTTGAATACTCCAGCATAACTAAGCATAAATATTTGTAAACCGATCACACTATATTATTGCTACATTAATATTTACCTTTATTTATTGCCCTAGAGGTTATTTCTAGTCTGTAAGCCCCAGGCTGATGGAACTCTACTTTCATTCTATGCAAATCACTGTACACTGCAAGGTTTTATATAAAGATGAGTAGCAAACTCAGGGAGCTGAGTACACAAATGTCTCTAGCACTAAGACCACTTCAGAAAGAGAATATTATATATCATCTTCATCCTGAGATGAATCTCTCTATAGAGCTAGTAAACGGTTCTTGGGAGTATGTAAGCAGGCTACTGCATTTGTGCACACCTTGCTCATGGATCTTCATAATTTCAGGTACTGCCCAGAGACAGGGGAGGGGAGGGATTCTCAGATATATACAGACACCCATGCACCGTGGGACAGGTACCCTACTCTGTCTCCCATTGCCAAGCAGGCAGGAACACATATTTATGCATAGAGATGCTCCATATGTTTATGCATAGAGATGAAGTAGAAGAGTTCTAAGTGCAAGCCTGTGTCAACCTAGAAGTTTGATCCAGGCTATCACATAAAAAGAGATCCAGAATAATCACAGCCAGACAAAGTCACAAACATAAAATAAGATCTACTGACGATCAATGGACACAGCACGTATTTCATGGACTAAAAAAAAAATCACTCTCTCTGCTGTCAAAGGCCCTATTCCATGGGACATTTGCTTTGTGGAGGCCACCATCTCCTGAGGTTCATACAGACTCTGAGCCCTGAGGAGAAGCCAAAAGTGGGGTTGAAAGCAGGGGGTTATACAGGATGTCCAAACAGCTAGGCAAAGGAAGCTCTCATGCTGATGAATAGTTACAGCAGGATCTCTGTAGCCTCAGGCCAAGAGAAGAAACAACGGAAGCCTACTACTTTCCAAAGGAAAGCATATGACCTTATATCCTGGAATGATATTCCAGGGTAAACAGTTCGATAAAGTCCACCTGTGGCATTGACTATTCCACATGTAAAATAACTCTTATGTCCACTGTAGGTTGTACCATACCATTCTGTGATTAGTCCATATAATAATGTCATTTCTGCTCTGAAAACTTGCCAGATCCTTCACAAGCCCCCTCAGATATTCTTTGAGAGGGAAAAAAAACACCAAGGGGAAGCACCCATGTCCATACTCACACTTCTGTGTATGAGTTCTGAACTTCACTTCAGTCCTGTCAAGATGTATTATTATGTTTCTATTATAAGAGATCTGTTTTTTAAAAATTCAGACCATTAAGTACTCCTATCCCAACTTTAGATTTTCTAAATGAAATCAACATGCAGCATTAACATGTTGTGCCTCAATACTGATTTAAACCATACCAGAGATTCTGCATCAATCTTCTCCTTTTCAAATGTGCTGATGTATTCAGATAAACTAAGCATTTCCAGAGTTCTTTGCAAGGTTGGAATGTCATCTTCCACTTCATGATCACCACGTTCATCATTTGAAAGACACAGTGTAGAACCAGCAGAATTAGAATCCATTGCCAACTTCAAAGAAAGAAAAACTACATTAGTATACAAGATAACTTCCTAAAGCTACATGAGAGTGCCCACAAGTCAAATAATCGGCTACCTCCAATTTTGGGCACAGATCAACATTCAAATGCAACAGAATGAGAGTATAAACTTTAGAATTAACATCAATCCACCATGCCAAAAAGATGCCACAGCTCAGAAGAAGAGCATATCTTTGCACACAGAGGATTGAAGGTTCAGGCTCTTTCATCTGACAGATGGTATTAGAGGAAGCCCTATGGTAACACCAAACACATCAGATGCAGACTTTGCTCATTTCTCATTAGCCTCTGATGTAAATTCTGATATTTGGGACACAGCTCTGCTAAAATAAAGAGGATGACAATAAATATGGAAGTTCTATGAGGAGGTACCTCCATCCATCTGAAATACCCAAATATATTCTGTTCATATGCACGACTAACTGTGCGAGAAAAACGCTCTCCCATGACTGATACAGTGGTGCATCCTTAATACAAACGAATGCGTGAGGGGATAACTGACTGTAGCCCTATACTTAAAATGGAATGACAATTGTCAAGAATGAGGACTATGCAAATTTTATTAGGATGCATATTTCCAGTACCTGAAGAATGTTCAAAACCTCTTTATAATCATTACAATCACAATAGTTTTATGGAAGATTGCTTATTGAAACAAATACCTGCTGTTCAAACTCAGCCATATCCTTCGCAACACCATTGGCAGCAACAGGAGTCACAGAATTAACTGTGGAAGCCCAATCTTTTTGGTTGGACAGTATGTCAAATAATATTAAGGAACCTGGAGAGACAAAACGAGTTGTTACAGGATGACATTGTAGGTCTTCTGATTGCCCAAGTTAAACACAGCTTTATGTGCTGACTTCAGGTATGCTCTGTCAACCTTCCATTTGCCTGACAAAAAAGGAAAATATTTTGTTTTAGAATATCCAGAGACATATTCTGCAGGCATGGTAGAGCAACAGCATGCCAAAGAAGTCAGAAGACTTTTATTTCTACTGAAATCTTAATCATTTTTTTCTTGTTTGAAAATCATAGCATTACCTAAACTATGACCAGCAACAGAAACTCCTCCTTTAAAGTCAGGGTTTCTGCTCATGAAAAGTGCATACAGACGGTTCACCTCCAATCCTACTTTATCCACAATTGTTTGACAGTAGGTGGGGCTATTGTAAAACAGAATATCGAGTAGAGTCTCATTGGTGAAGTGACGCAGTCGTCCAATAGTTGGCAATGTTATTTTTTTTATATTCCTGAAAAAAATAAAAACCAATCAATTAGGAGCAGATAATTTTAATGTGCTTTGCTAAAAGAAGAACAATTAAAATCTGCCAAGGAAGTTTTCACAAATCACTTTTCAAGTCTTCAAAATAACTCCAGCCTGGCGAAATATTAAGATCTTTTCCTCAAGACCTCTATACCTAGCTGGTTGTTTAAATATTGTAACTGATTGTTGACACCAACTTTCTTCACAACCCTCTTAAGAAGTCTTCTTCTTGAATAAAACGTACTTACTGAGAAACATGACCACTCAATATATGCCACACAAAATTAAACATATTGCATCTTACATCCAATGCACAGGCATTAAGCACACCCACAAGACAGACAGTAAAACAAGTAAACTTTCCATAATTTCAGGTATGTATGAATGCATTAGATGAGTATTATAGAAAGATGGCCTAACCAATCTTGTCTCCGCACAGCTCTCACATAGGTTATTATTATTATTTTCCTTCTCCATAAACAATAAAAACTGAATTGCCCAAGAGCAACCAGCTAATCCAGAGGCAATTTAAACTCTGTCATACTAAGGAGACAGTTATATGTATTCACAGAACTACATTGGATATATTCAGATAAGATAACAAACCATGGTTCAATATGACAGATTAAGCTACAGTATGTACTGGGCAAGAGCCAGCATGGGGTAGTGGTTTGAGTGCTGGACTATGACCCTGAAGATTGGGGTCTGAATCCCCATTCAGCCATAGAAACCCATGCGATGACCATGGGAAAGTCACACTTTCTAAGCCACACAGTGCAATGTGACAATCCCCCACCCAAACAAATCTTGCCAAAAAACAAAGCAAAATAAAACTATAATAGGCTTGCTGTAAGTCAGAAACAATTTGAAAGCACACAAGTATCAGGTATATATGCTCTCCCTGCTTGTCTTCCAGTATGCACTTAATAACATCGGAAACTTACTTGCCTATTTTTAATTAACCACAATTCAACATTATACAGAGTCCCTAAACCAGAGCTTTCCAAACTGTGCATCACAACACGTTAGTGTGTCGGCTGCAGTGTGCAGATGTGTTGCATGAATGTTAACGGGTGGAGGGGCTGCCTCTCCTGCTGCCACCCTGGGCTGAGGAAGACCCCAGCAAGCGCAGCAGTGGCAGGTTGGGCCGCGAAGAGGAGCTGCCTCTCCCACCGCTGCCGCCACTACCCTGGGCTGAGAAAGACCCTGGCAAGGATCATGGCAGCAGGCCATGTCTGGCTGCAGGGGCTGCCTCCATTTACTGAATTACTGACTGGATTACTGTGTCACGAAATGATGCATGTCTGAAAAGTGTGTCACCAACATGAAAAGTTTGGAAAGATCTGCCCTAAAGTGTACTTTGCTGAAACAAGATAGTTTCACAACTAAAGTCAATAAGCTGAATTCAGACAAAACAAGATGGAGTTTATCAAAAATGAAAGTGAAGGTTTTCAAGCTCACCCAATAATTCTTAAGGCAATTAGTTTGAGATCACTTCCAAACAGTATCAGCTAAAGCAGATTTTATATTTTCTTTAACTTTAATGAAACCAGAAGATTTATCAACAGCAGTTAGCAACTCAGCTTGTGATAACTCATGCATAGGCTGCAATGAATACCTATGAAGTTCTAAGTTAACGTTAGTATTATTAAAAATTAATTACAGGCATCACAGTACATTAGCAATTTCAATTGCTCATCTCTTCAACAGAGCCAATTTTCAAATCATAAGACAGCACTGCTGAAATATATTGGACATGATTTGAACAAGAGTGACATTTGGTACAACAGTTTTAAAATGAGAGACCTACCTATCCACCCCTGTTGCATCTCCATGCAAAGCACTATGCCAATGAACTGGCAAGAACTCAGTCCTGTTCACTTTATGCTCTTCTAGTGATTTCCTGAAATGTGTCTGCAACAGTTTCAGGGACACTGCTCGAAAATCATCAACTTTTGAAGGACAAAAGAGTAGGAGAAAAAAGCATTAATTGAACAAATTTAGAATCACTGTTTGCTCAAGTATATTTTCTAAGACAAGTTCACTTTCAAATCCATACTCCCTACAAATATATGGATTTCTAAAAGTAAAACAGAAAACTTCCAGAAAACTTAATATTCCTCAGATTATTTACCCTTTGGAGAATCTGCCAAATGCTATGGATCCCATTTCCAGAAAAACATACTTGTACATGATTTCCAAAATAACAGGAAGGAAATACAAAGAAAAAAAAATTGCCACTTCACAGATTCCCTAAAGCTTATAGGTTAATAATGTCTGTTTTAAATTATTAGAGAGCTGCAGTTCAAATTTCTTCAATCGTATTTTGATTTTAAAAATCACTGAAAGTTTTGGACTGCTGCCCATAAAAAAGAGGGAACCTGGAAAAATACTTGAGCAGCAGTTTACTTTTACATTATATGTCCTTATTCTTTCTGACTCCTGAGACAGTCACTGCTTCTTGTATAAAGTCACTTCAAGAGTAGTTTCTAAAGACTCAGTGACAGTTCATTTATTTATGGATATAGGACTCATTCCCCCAGGAAACACTCCTTCCTTTCTCCTCTCACCAACATTAATTTTCAATTCAGTTTTAAAACTGTCTTTCTGTTATAGAACTCTGTGAGAGTAATATGCCCCTTTGTGATATCTAATAAATAGACTTGTCTAAAGGCCTATGTGCACATGACAATATACCGCTACAGACAGGGATTATAAACAATGATGTATCTGTTCAACTGTATATAAAGGTCTGAGGAGTAAATCAGGATGCAAGCAATCTCACTGCCTCCATCTCACCCACCACCCTGTGTTCAAAAACTTACCACATTCAACAATGCTCCTGAATCGAAGATCACAGACAGGACCAATTCCATGGACCATAAATACCAAATGGTCAACTTGAGACACTTCACCTATAAGAATGATAAATATTAGTACACTCTCATGCAGCCATTAAATTCACAAAAGGAACAGTTTGGGAAAGTGACATAACTTTAAATCAACATTTATTGTCATGCCATGTCTGTCTATTTTTATTTTCCTGCTCTCTTACTGCTTTTTGTACCTTCTGGGAAGGAAAAGTGGCTGCTAGATTTGACATATATAAAAAGGGAATATATGAAAAGACAACTTTGTTCCCCAGAATCATTTTTCAACTTACTATGGAAAGAAACAGAGAGCACACTGTGCTACATTGATTCGGGCAGAAAAAATTTAAGACTATGCACTATTTACAAAGAGGCAGGGAAGTCGAGTGCCCTCTGCAGCAAATCCTAGTCCACTCACCATCTGGAATTTCCTCATGGTCATCATCAATCCCACGTTTTACCACTCTTGGTCTGGTCTGACCATCTTGTGTGGTACCCCATTCATCTGGTATTGCAGAAGGCTGGAACTGAACTATAACCTGCAAGGTCAACATGTGGCATTACACTACATTTATTTATTTATTGCTTTTAACTTAAAAGTGCACAACACTTATTACACTATAATCTAAAGCCATTTCCACACTAGACTGTTATAGTGCTATTATTCCATTTTCAACATGCCCCTCCCTAAACTGCAAATCCCAGGATTCTGTAGGATGTTGAAAGTGGAATAATAGCACTATGAAAGTCTAGTGAGGAAATGGCCTAAGATACATAAAAGGAACCCAACAAAGGCAGCAACCCTATGAACATTTGTCTAGAATAAGTTCTCTGGGACATAAAAAAGACTTAATTCTGAGTAAAAGATACACAGTTTTGCTCTGCACATGACTTGAACTAATTTATAACAAAAAACTGTTTAAAGTTTCTGTCAATGAACTGTTAGAACAACATTAACTACTACAGTCAAGAAACTAAAATTGCACTGTTCATGAAAATGTATTCATTCCATGGATGTTGCATTAATTCTAAAGATAAAAATTTTTAACTGAAACTTTCCTTCTACTTAAAGGGAGGTAGCTGATCTTTATAAGGAAAGCACGTGGAGTTCTGAGAATTAATGAATTATTGATTTAATGTCCCCTATGCTGTAATCTTATGGTTTTTCCCAGGGGTTTATAAAGATTTATGAAACTGTGCACTGTAAGAGTGGATGGAAGGGATTATCATTTGAGAAGATCTGACCTTTCATCTCCCATCCCTGTTCTTGAGGAAATCTCTACCGTTTGTCTCTCTTCAGCATTGGAAATGAGAGAAAAGGGGCATGCTGGCAGATGAGGTAATAGTAGCAATCTAGGGCTAGATTATGGATGGACCTGAAAAGCTAGTCCCCAGGCATACCTACAACCTAGCTGGAAATCAATACCAGTTCTGGATCTTGTGCAAATTAATTATCTCCCACTGGTTTCAAGGAGTTAAAAGTGGGGCTGCAAACAGGAATAATCCTGTAAAGCCAGATGTCCCCTAAGGAACTAATTCTGCAGCCAAAATATCAGGGCCAGGTGACTCCCTTGAAGTCTCACACACTTGACATTATCTGGCCCGTTGTCTCTGCAAGGATGGCATCTGCAGAAGCACTAGCTTCACCTGCCATTTGTCATCCCAATCAGGACAGTGAGCAAAGGACAAGGTAACTCAGAAAGAGCCATTACTCAAGATACTGCATTGCATGAAGAACACAGACAGTTTGGCCAATGTCTAAATGAGTCATGCCTACAGGCACAGGCTAAGTCTCGAGTCAGCTTCACTCCTTCTGAACCTCCTCTAATCAGCAGAAGAGAGTAGCTCTGTCTGAGGGACTGTGGCTAAAAAGGAAAAACACAAAAATACTGCTAGGAAGGGAAGACAACAGAAAAACTGCCAGCACATATACTAATTACCTCAAAGAGTCTGAGATAAAAGAGAAAATTTACAATTGTTCTGCCTATTTCCACATGGAAAGCACTATTAGTAGTACTCATTTCAGGACCAAAACCAATTTATTTGCATGTGCACAGATTATGCTAAGCTTGACATCTCCCTATATCCAATCAGAATTTTTTTCATTACCTTAGGATTATGCATAACAATAGTTTCACCACCTGGAAATTCCAATCGTCGATGCCACTGATTTGTGGTAACAGCTTTCTTATATTCTACCTGCAATGTGAGTTATATCAAATTTTAAGCTCCACAGTGTCACATCAAAAGAGTAATGTCATAAGAAGCTTACACAATTTTCTTTTATTGATAATCCCTGGCATCAGTTCTCAATTACTACCAAGCTCAAGATATTTTATCAACCTCATGCATTCTAATGTATTTATATATTTGGAGTATTTATTTCCTGACTAACCAGATTTCTTGCTGTCACTTATTATTTAAAAGATGGCAAGAGTTATCAGGCAACAGTATATAGTTTTTCCACCAAGCCTCAACTGTTCTAACTGCTATCCTTCTGCCTGATCCCCTGACCACCAGAAATCAATATCATAATGCTCTATATACAGCAAAGGTGGGCAAAGTATGGCCCACATGCAGACTCTAAACTCCACTTCTGCAGCCCCTCATTTTTAAAAAATTAAAGACTGATTTTCAGATGATTTATGCCTGAAAATTTCCACAAATGCTCCACAAATGCAGTTTCCCTTACCCACTCCCAGAATCCTGCTGTCTTCCCAAAATAATAACAACAACAACAACAACAACAACAACAACAACAACAACAACAACAACAGGACTGAAAATCAAGTAAAAATAAGGACTAGAACTGAACAACACTGATTCTGATGCATGCAGACGTGTTGGTTAAACTGACAGGAGGTGCAGAATACCCCTATTCCCTGCATAGCAGCCCACCCCAATTTAGACATAAAGGCACTATATGTATATTAAAAATATAAACAAATATCTACAACTATATACAAGAAGTTAATCACTAATTGGATGCAATGAGTATTTTAACCGCATAAACGATTCATTTAGCACTGTCTACAATGTTAGCACCAGCATTTTTTTGTCATTGCTGCATTAGGCAATTGGTTTTCAGGTCTTGTCATACATAACCATTAGCCCACAGTGCAATATTTTGCCTCTTTATTTTCTCATAATTAAAGCCCTTTTAAAGTCTTAATTTTTTAATAAGTTGTCATCTGATACTATTCTGCCAGCGTTAAAAATGCTCACCTCTAACTTTTCGCTGAAATCCTCTGTATAAGGAACAAACCTGCTGTCTTTGTCTCCCTTATAAAACCAAGTACACCGCCTCACTTCAGACTGCTCTTCTTCCCAATAAACAGCTTTCCTTACTCGATCATAGAGATATACATCATAACGTCCTCCATCAGTACTCAAGACCACATTCTCCGGATCAGGTTGCACTAGAAATATAAAGCGGTTATTTTGGCAACATGTCTGTGCCTTTCCCAACTGATTTACTTATGCATATGAAACAGAAGTGAAAAGGTTTTTTGGGTTTTTTTTCAAGTTTCACAAAGAAGAGTGAAATTTTCAAGTTGAACGGACAATGTTTATTGGGAAATGTGGCATTTTGGTAACATTTCTGGACTTACTGTTGCATGTCTCCTTCCCCAATAGTTCCACTTTGTTCACTGGTGGTGATCAGAATGCAGACAGTATGTGAAATACATTAGCATTCTCACAGACAAGAATTCCAATCAGTTTCAATTGGTTACCAGTACTCTGACGAGTGCAGTCTGTAGGAAAGGACAGCACCACAAGTACCAGAAAGTGGACAGTACAGGGGAAGTTCAGTAGATATCAAACACAAGGAAGAGGAAACAGGTAAGATAACATGAAAACTAAGAAAAGCAAATGGCTTGTGGGCTTTTCTCTTCGTGACACTTTTAACAAAGTATTCAATATAAAATAATTATATTAATTGTAACAGATTAAGGTTCATTGCTTACATCAGATAAAATAGCATTTTAACTAAAACACATTCCTGTGCAACCATTTCCTATTTCATTTACCTCTCATTCTGTATGGACAAACATTTACAAGCACCTCTCTTTTAAAAACCACAAAGATATTTCATTAATATTATATTCTGTATTACAACTGTCAGAAATGCCCTGTATAATCTATTATACTTGTATTTCTATTAAATCTTCTCATACCACCAGGAAGACAATGACATTTATTTCATTTAATGACAAATCAATGCTTCAAATTTAGCTCAACCAACATTCTTTGATGCATATGGGTAGGACAGCATGCTTTGTTCGTTTTTTATTCTTGCCAGCAAGCTGTGCCTTTCTGTTTATCCACACAAAAGGTATCACGGAAACTGAAATAATACTGTGCAAGAAACAGAGATGTGAGGATCAGGATAGGCAGGGAGGGAACAGCTGTGCTTGGAGGGGAGTTTGTCTGCCTTTCTGTTGTGTGTGTGTATATGTGGTGGTGTTTTTTTTTCATGACTCTCTATCTCCCCAAGAAATTTTCCATTTTTTCCCTTGAAAGTATTGAAAAACCTGAGGAACACAGGGAAAAAACTTCTACTGAAATAGGGCTTTTTGCCTCTTTGAATGAATTGCTTTTCAAAACAAAGCATTACTTCCTTAAAATGCCAGGAATTGTGTGGTATGCAGATGTAAGTTTGTCTGCAAAGATAGGGTATAAATGAAGAAGAAGAATAATAAATAAACAGAATGAGTGCCAGAGTGGTGTGGTGGTTTGAGTGTTGGACTACAATTCTGGAGACCAGGGTTCAAGTTCTTGCTTGGCCAGGGAAACCTCTGTGTAACCATGGGCATGTCACACACTCTCAGCCTCCAGAAAACCCTATGATGGTTTCCCTCAAGGTTGCCGTGAGTCAGAAATGACTATCGTTATGACAGTCACATACAGGGGCCCCTACATTACTCGTGATGAGAATATATCACTGAAGAGTTTATTATTTTTCATACCTCGTTAAGCTTAAAATCAAATTTGCTGCTAACCTAGAGCTTAAAAAGTGAACATATGAAACTACTTCTGTTTGAACAATTCACTTCAATTTTATTTTAAAAAATATGGTTTCTGTTTTTAGTTTTTCTCTACTTTTCAGACAGCAAAAATTAAGATTTATGCACTGGGGTAACATACAGTGCAACAGCTTACAGCTCTCTTTCACTTTTTCCAAATTTCTGTCCCCTAGTCCTCTCCTAAAAAATCCAAAAGAATTTCACTCCCAGCACAGCTCCAAAACTTCCAGAAATTTCACATCGATACTGTGGGGAAAAAAAGTAGGAATCTGTAAGTTATGTTTGTCTCTGAATATGTGATCTGCCAGCTACCACATTCTCACTGAAGAAGTGGCCAGTGTTATAAATCCAAAGCCAAAGGATGATCCGAGGATGATCCCACAAAATAATTACACAAAAGAATTCTCAAATCTTACCAGAATTGTAAACTTTCTCTAGAGCTTTGGAATCTAGGAGACTGAATGGCATCCATAGCTCCTTGTTTTCTACCTCCTTGCAGTAAAACCAATGGGGCTGAACTGGTTCGTACTGGTTTTGCAGCAAGATGGGAGGTGCCTTCACCAGTGCACCTGCTGACACAGAGGCTTGAGGAGGCAATGCTGACTGTGGTGAAGAAAACTGAAAATAAAACAATTTAAATGTTTACAGAGATTTTCTCAGTTTTTTTTTAATTCCAGGATACCACATGCACAAAATCAATTTTCCTGTTGAACTATAATGCTAATGTGCATTAGTATAATACACTTCTTCAAGTAACTTCTAGAATTACCGTATCTAATCTTATAAGATGTTTCTAGTTTCTCTAATTCCATGTGCTTGATCAATAAATATATTCAAGCTTAATTCAGTTTAGTAACTGCAGACATTCACACCTGAGCCCTGCATCAAAATTCTACTCAATGTAATCTTCCAAAGTTAGCTGGTTACCTACAAACCCAATTAATCTCAGAATTTGGTTGGCATCAGTCCACTGATAATTTTAGACTGTTCCACTGATCGATCAATCAATTAAATTTTGGCCAGAATTCACTAAAGCAATTATGGATGCATAACCTAGACTTATGCGTTCATGACTAGCTTGTATTCACAATCTCTGTGTATTCCCTAGTTTAGGGAATCATACTATGAAAGTCTTGGAATCCTCACCCACTGGGCATCAGCTGCTCCAAACAACAGCAGTCTGTTCTCCTGATAACCAAGAAGCAGTTTACTGACACTCTCAATCCCCACATACAAAAAATCTCATGTGCAAGACGGAATTGAGACAGGGACCCCAGTTCTGCCTGTTGTAACTGAGATTGTTCAAGGAATGGGTGGAAATGTCAGTCAGCTGCTTCCTGATCAAGAGGAGAGCAGATGCCTGTTGCTCACAGCATCTGCTGGTCAGTAAGTGGAGATAGTGGGGGCGGGATGGTAGTTATGTAGGTAAGTAGATTATACAGAATTCCAGACATTATTAGTTATTATTTGATTTGGTTAAGCAGTGTTAAAAACAACCTTTCCTTCCACTTTCCATTATCTAATAGTAACTGCTGGAATGAGACCCATGCAGGAATCAAAATCATAAATGTACAGATCAGCCAACGCCTTGGGAGGCTGACAGTTTGTCTAACATTGGACGGGCATCAGCTTGGGGTGGGCTGGCACATACTCTTAATTTAGAACATATATAATTCAGTAATTTCTTCTAAACAGTTTATGTTGCCCTTTCAATTCTCAATTTAAATCTTATACCCTACTTTCCCCTATCTGTCATGCAAATCACCAATCACTATTCTGAACTAGGGGGGAAATGCTAGAAGATGGAGTGGAATGCCAGATCAAAAGCTATAGAACTTAAAGTTTTGATATCACTTTCAAAAAGTAAAAAGAGAATTTTCATACCGGTGGCAGTGGCCCTGGAGGAGTTGGATACATCGGTGGTACAGGGGGTGATGGCTGGACACTTTGGGTAGGAGGCTGACTTTGCTGGAGCTGTGGTGGAGTGATATAAGGATTGGCTCTACTGCTTAAAGTTGTATGACGATATGGGTTATAGCCTTGCTGTGGTGTGCCATGAGGAGGAGTTGAAAAGCCAGTTGGTGGAGGACCACCCTGCTGGGGTGTTTGGTATGAACCGATTCCTTGTACTGAAGTTGGTGGTGTACTAAAAGACTGTGATTTGGAAAGGGTTGCTGAAAAAGCACTTGGCCCATCCTGTGATCCAGACACAAGTGGGAGAGAAACTGGAGGCTTAGAGAAAACAGATGTCCCAGTCTGAGGTGGGGATGTCACTCCTAAAGATGGCTGTCCAATGCTACCAAAGGGATCACTGCTGCTAGGAACCTGAGAGAAATAACTGAATGTTGGTGGGGGATTAGAATTTGCAGAAGTCTGGCCCAGGAAGCTGTCTTCTTCACCAACATCAGTGGCATCATCTGCAACAAAGGATGTTACAAGGATTATTAAAATTTAGGTAAGCTTAGACAAGTTGGTTCTCTTCACTAACATTTACAGTGTGTTAGGCTTGTGAATGATTACAAATAACCTTATTTCCCACCAAGACTTCTGAGAAAAACTTAAAAGAACATCTTAAAGATACCTAACCTAACCATGATTTAGAGTAAACCAAAGGATTCACAGAATTAACATAGATCTTGACTGGGAGTTAAGCTTTTGGATTACAATAGCACACAGAGAGGTAGCCTTGGAACTTTCTTCCTCCTGATATTTAAAAAGTATGAGACACAGCATTTTCTGGAGGGAGATTTTTATTTGAATATCTCCTCATCAATAAAAATAAGATTTTTTTCTGCATTTTAAAATTTTGTTCATGTTTTTTACACATATACATACATGCACACCTAAACCTATGGGGAGAGGGGATCCATGAAGAAAAGGGTGTTTATATATTAGCCTTATTTGTTAATTCTGAAACAGTAAAGTTAACATACTTGTAAGAAAATATGAGCATGTTCAGGCATCATAAAAAGCTGGACATTTGAAGAATTGAAGTTTATCTCATGAAAGCCAGTGTCATCTTCTATTGCCCAATCACTCCCACTTGCTGCAGATCCATGATGTGTTTAGTGTGGTATCCAAACCTGGCAGAAACTTGTACTCCGGCTTGTTTCTGTCCCTTACAATAACACACCATGGGTTCATTCTCTGTCTGTTGTGGGGGGGTGGTAAGACAAGTCAAATACAGTCCTCTCTCCACATTTGCAGGTTTGACCTTCACAAATTTGATTATTTGTGAGGTGCACATATGTATCCCCTGCCATTCTTTTTCTCCCTTGTGTTTTGTGATGTGTGGAGAAGGAAGACAAGCGCCCAGACAAAAGGCAAGGAAATGGGGGGACATATGTGCGCTTTCCTTCTCCTCTCTGGAGCTTCCCCTCCCATTCCCTTGCCTCTGGCCTCAGCGCTGAGAACTCACATCAAGGCAAAAGTGAAGGGAATGGGGGTGGGGAAGGCACATGCGAGCCTTCCTTCTCCCCTCTTCCATTCCCTCGCCTCTGGCCCTGGCACACAAAAGGGAACGGAATGGGATGGGAGAGGCCAAGAAGGGGAATGGGGGGATTGTGGGGGGGGTGTTTACAGTTTTTCCATGTTTGCGAGGGCTCTGCACTCCAAACTCTTGCAAAAGTGGAAGTGCCACTGTAGATAGCTCTGAATTTATTTGGACATCACACTAAACAAGAGTCACCTCCTAAGGTTCGCTTTGTTAGTTGCACCCACCAGAAGCAGAAGTAATTGGGCAACATGCACCTAACACACCAGAATTCCCATTCTGACATGCAAACTCAACCTCTAGATCTGAGTCTTCTCTTGGATCACAAATTCCAATACTCTTTCTGGCAACAATTCCATGAGGTATTTTTCAGAACTGTAAACAGACATTTCTTAACTGAAGATACAGACTGAAAATAAGACTTTCTTTATTCAAACCATGTGTTCTACCAAGAGGCTATGGCTACTTAAAGAAATTCTATTATTCCTTGGTAAATCCCATTCAAGTACTAACCAGAACTATCCTTAGACCAGACATTCCAAGGTGTAAGACTTTTCACAACAGTACACAGATTTTTTTTTTCCTATACTGCTATTTGGAGGGGAAGGAGTTTTGTCATTCCTTACAGATGTTTGATCTTTCTTGTTGCTTCAATAATGTAAATTCTTTCAAACTGGTCAAGAACACATGCAAGTTCAGACGATGAAGCAACATTTTATGTAAGTCCTCCCTCGTTACTCTGCTTCACACAAGCTATTTTTTGTTCACATTCTAGCTGTCATCTCTTTTGCTGAGCCTCCCCTAAAATGGCTTAATACTATTCAAAAGGCTCTCTCAGCACTTTGCGGGGAAGGGGGCACGGGTCAGGGAATATACAGGAACAGACTTACACAATGTCCATTCATACAATGTTGACTGAAGTCAATTCAGAGGAATTGTTTTACTTTGTTTTTGCCAGAGATATTAGAATGACAGCTGAACACTGTTAACAGGCAACACATCTAAAGATCAAAATTACTGACCTAGAAGCATCTGCACAGCTTAATTACTACTTTCATACTACATATTATTCTAAATTTTTATGTAAATGCTTCATTGAACCAAGAAAAAGACTTTCCAAAAAAACTTCTGAGTTTTAGATTCAGTATGACACATTCACTTCATTTTAAAATCGAAAGCAAATAGATTATCCGGTTATCTCTTTTTAAAAAATCTGGCAACAATGTGAACAATGTTTTTCCCTGTTGCCTATACCCGTTCTGCTTAAATACTGAGCACCATAACAGGCAGAAGACTACACCTTACAATACTGTTACTGATCAGTAATATCTTCTTCATATTTATGTTCTCGCTGAACCTGTAGAAGGTTTTTAATTGTCCGTTATCCAGTGAAAAGAATAACAAGATTTTTTAAAATGAAAATTATTTTTGTCACTAACAACTAATAACAGAGTTCAAATTAAGTATCAAACTTGCTATTTTTAAGAATAATTTAACATGTCTTATGATTTTATTGATACTCAATGCTCTGGTATTTAATAAGCCCCTGAATATGATAATGCATTTAGAATACTTGCAATTTTTAGAACAAATTAAAGGAGAAAAGACATGTAAAAATTGCTTTTTTTTACAAATATAAGCATCACTGACACTTACTCCTAAGTAACAAATTCAACTTATTCTCAACAACAATGAAACTTTCGTTCGTGATCTTTACCATTCTTCAAAGATAACTGATATTAGAAAAAGCTTCTGAAGATACACACCAATGTTTAAGATATTTTGTTTTTCCAAAAATGTCTGAAAAACTTTTATTAGAAGACTAGGAAAGGTAAGAATTCATATTAACAAATATACAAACACTAAAAATACAAAAACCTCCAATACTGAAACTTTTTGCTGTCAGCCACCTGCTTCTGCCTTCAAGGAAGCAGCTGCGGTCCTGCTCACTGGTCTCTCAGATCTTCAGTTTCTCTCTTTTTGCCACCAGTCACCTGCTTCCACCTTCAAGGCAGTGAGCGGCTGTGCTGCCCCTACTTGTTTGTCTCCCAGATCTAAGGTAAGCCACAGCCACCGCCCTGAAGGAAGAAGTAGGCTGCTGGAGGCAAAAGGAGGGAGACTGAGGATCTATGTAAGTGCGGGAGGCAACAGACTCACAACAAGCACTACATTTGGATTCCCCCAATTTCACAGATCCTCAGGCTCTCTCCAGCTTTGCATCTCATACAAAAGACAAATAGCGAACAAACAAGACGTGAGGCTATTGCAAAATGGTACTGTATTCCAAAAACCAAAATAAACAAAAAAAATATATGGAACACTTCTGGGTCCAAGCAATTAGGATAATGGAGACTCAACTTGTATGGGTAGAAGGAAGTTACATCATTTGATAACCACAGTTTAGTAATGAAAGCATAAGATATATAATTTAGTCAAAACAATTCTAAACAGATCTGGAGTTCAAAAGAGTAACAAAGATTTGAAATGTACTATGACTGTGCATTCCTACATGGCAGGAGGTTGTACTCAATGGTCTATTCCATTCTATGATTCTATGAGCTATTGGAGCTTATTGTAAAACAATAACACATGTCTCTAATGAATCAGGTTCTAGTGTTCCAAACTTTGTTGCTGTTGTCTGCTTTTACGTCATTTCTGACTTGTGAAGACTCTAAGACAAACCTATCACAAGGTTTTCTGAAGATGAGACATGCCCAAGTTCATCCAGCAAGTTTCCAGGGCCTGGTCTCCAGGGTTGTCATCCAGCGCTCAAACCACTAGACCACACTGGCTCTCTTCTCCAAAATTTATACTACAGTAAATTAGTTGGACTGGGTTCTTTTGTCATTTCAAGAGCTGCAGAAGCACTGTTGCTCCCTGTTTCTTTCTATAATAATCTATAATATAATAATAAGAGAGAGTGCTTCTGTACACAGGAACATTAATTCTAGACAATTGTTTTGTTGCTCCTGAAGTGCTGGACAGCCACGGCATTGGCTCTTCATTCTACCAAAATGGCACAGGAAGGACTGGTGCTGATTTCAGGACTCCAAAGATAATCAGGAACACAGTTTCAGGCTGTAATGTGGTACAGCAAACTCTCACTGAAGAGTGGAAATTTCTGCAGGCAGCTGGGCTGTATAAAGCCAACGACAAACAAGCTGAATTCAGCCCCAAAATCCACCTTTGGTGTTAAATTTTCTTTAATGAAATTAGCAGAAATATGATCTCACTTCATTAAGTGTGGATATCTCAAGCTTATCCACACATGTTCAGTCACTCCATTTATGGAAAATGGATATCAGGAAAAATCATTGGTCAATAATTAATGTAACAAGAAAGTGCAGAACGTACTCAGCAATTCAGCAGAAATTACCACAGAGACTGATTTCTGCACTTTTTCAAAAATGCAAGACTTACTTACAAAGAATCTTTCAAAAAATGTCATTGCTTTAAAGTAACAAGTTTTGCTATCTGAAAATATATTCTAAAATTAACTGTGCTTCTACTCATTTATTAATGATGTCACAAAGCAGGAACACTGTGGTTCTTCCGTTAACTCTAAAAAATAATTACAACTGTTTAATCTGGATTTGGTTACTGTCATAAAAGTTCACCCCGTCTGTCCAAATAATCAACACTAGTAAGAATCTGAAATACACTGTGAACAGTTTATAGAGAGGACATACTATCCTTTCACTAGATAGATTCAGAGTACAGTACAGTACAGAGTACAGTAAAGTGACTGAAGTATGTTATAAGCCTTTGAGAACTCCTTGAAGAATGTTGTCCAAAAAAGAGCTGTTCTACAAAAGTGAATGAATAATTCAGCTGGATCTCCAGAAAAGCTAAATTTTCTCTTTCATCTTTTGTTATTGGTAGCTGACTTTTAGCTATAACACTTTTTGTAAACATTCCATCAGCATCTCAGTGCTACTCTTCCACATCCTGTTTCTCAAGGTTACTTCTGCAAATCTTTCACCATCTGCCCCCTTCCCAAGACACACATCAGCTATAAATTCTTCCATTCGCCAGCCATCTTCTTGAAGTAACTAGACAAGCTCTACAAGTTTAAAGATATGTCAGTGGATACTAAAGACAGGATTGTCCAATCCATGGTATTTCTGATCTCTGTGTGTATGATTATGAAAGCTGGGCAGTGAAGAAAGCTGATCGGAAGAGAATTAATTCATTCGGAATGTGGTGCTGGAGAAAAGTTCTACAGATACCATGGACTGCTAACAAGACAAATAAATGGGTCCTAGAGCAAATCATTCTCCCTAGAAACCAAGATGACTAAACTGAGAATGTTCTCCTTTGGACATATCATGAGAAGATGTGACTCACTAGAACAGACAATATCGCTTGGTAAGGTAAAAGGCAGTAGGAAAAAAGGAAGATCGCAAACAGGGCCCAGAATCTGCAAGACCTGAGCAGGGCTGTTGATGCGCTGGAGGTCTCCCATCCACAGGTCGCCGTAAGTCGAAGTCGTGTTGAGGCTAAGATGACACGTTAGAGAACTGGCACCGATTACAGCAGTTGGGACGCAGCCCCCTCTTATCTCCTCGCCACACTCACAGCCACCAACCGACAGGGTCCTTGGCGAGGGTGCGCTTCCCGCAAAGCCTCCCAACCGCAAACGCTCTCCTGAAGCTCCTCAGAGTCGCAAGGCAGCCTCCCTCCTCCCTCCCTCCGCTCAATACGCCTCTGTGCTACTCACGAGCCCCTCCGAAAGGGATGAAGAGTGCGCGCAGGGGGCGGAGGATCCCATCTACAAGCAGGCGAGCGCCTGACTTCTTTCGAGTCTTTCGGATACGGCGGGAGTAAACACAATTATCCGGGGTGGAGGCATATTCGGGGAGCCACGGCCTTTCACCCGCCCACAAAGACCCCTCTCCGCTCACCTACCTGCGGGCAGGAGACCAGGAGGCCCCGGGGCAACGGCGGGAGGAGGCGCGGGGGCTTGGCTGACGGGGATGAAGGGAACGGTGAAATTGAACTCGGTAGCTGACGAAGAGAAGAGCAGATTGGTGCCGCTACTAGCCGCCGCCGCCGAGGAGGAGGAGACGCCGCCGGCCACGGAGGCTTTAGGGGCAGCCATGACTGTATCCCGTCCACGTCTCAGTCTCCGCTTTCACTCTCCTTCTGTCCCTCACAGCCTCCGCCCTGCCCCTTCCGCCCGGCTCTAAGATGGCGCCGCTGGAGTCGCCGCTCCCCTCCCTCCTCTCCCGCCAACCCGAGCCCGCGCTGAGGAGAGAGAGAAGTGAAGTGAGCGAGGAGGGAGAGGAAGAGGAGTTGTTGCCGCCGCCGCCTCGGCCTGGCTCGCGCTGCCTGCCTGCCTGCCTGACTGCCTGCAGTCGCCTCAGCCCGACGAGAAGACGACAAGCATTCGCCCGGCTCTCTCAGCGTCTGGACGCCGGGCTCGGAACGCCTCGTGTGCCTCCTGTTCCTGGCCCGAAGACTTCCAAGAAGCGGGGAGATGCCGTGTGTGGCGGACTGGCTGAACTGCCCCCTCAGCATCGTGCAGGGCATCTTCGGTAAGGAGAGAGGGAAGCCGGGGCGGAGGCGAGAAATTGAAACTTTAGGCCAGCGAGGGAGGCGTGGAGGGGGAATGGAGACCGACGCCGGCACGGCTGAGATGGGAAGGCCGGGCGGCCGGCCGGCAGGCAGGCAGGCAAAGCGTCGCTGGCCGGCGGGGAAAAGTGTGTGAGGGAAGGAGAAGTCAGGAAGGAGAAGTCGGGAGGGCGAGAAGGGAGCGGGTGGCCGGGAGAGTGGCGCTGGGAGAGCGGTTCCTGCTGGCCGCGTGGGGTCTTTTTCCTTCAGGTTGTGGGAGGAAGTGGGGCTGGGCTGCCGGTGCCGGGCATTGGTGGGGAGTTTGGCCTTGTTGTGGGAAAAGAGAGAGCGCAACAACGCCGGGGCTCCCGCGGGAGGAGGGGTTGCGCTCCGAAGTCCGGCCGTTTCCGCACTAGTGTGTTACAGTGCTGTTATTCCACTTTCAACATCCTATGGATGTTTGAGGCCCCTCGCTAAACTGCAAATCCCAGGATTGCATAGGGTGTTGAAAGTGGAGTAATAGCACTGTGACAGGCTAGTGCGGAAATGGCCTCCGTCGCGAGGTGGGGCTCGCCCGTGGAACCCCGTTTCGAAACGCCAGGGCTCACGACTGGAAAGTTCAGCAGGGAAAGAGTGTCTCTGAGCATGTGCAGTGTGCGTGGATGTGCTTTCTCCCCACTCCCGTCTCTGGGACGAGGAACGTGGAAAGAAGGTGTCTTCTAGGTCGGAGGTTGTGGCTTCCAGGCAGGCTTAAACACCATAAGTAATCACTTTTGATCCCGCTTTTCAGTAATCGCTAGGCAAGCTTTCTTGAAGAGGTTAAAGTTAGGTGACCGACCAGGCAGTGAGGACTGGTGCGTGTCAAAGCTGGGTGCTAGTCAGGCAGTGTCGTGTTTTATTTGTTTACTTTCCCAGGACTATCAAGTGGTAATCTAATAGGGGTATTTGTATCTCACAAAGTGGATTGATTTAAGTGTGGAAGAAAAGGGGGGGGGTCACTAAATTGATTTTCCAACTTTTGCATTCAGATATTTCTTGACAAGTATGAATTGTAGAACTAGAACTCACTCTCTCATTCCCTTGCCTCTGGCCCTGGCACTAAGAACTCGCTGGGAGGCAAAAGGCCAGGGAAGGGGGAGGCCCATGCATTGCTGGGCCTTCCCCTTCCTTCTCCCCTAGTGGAGCTCCCCCTGCCATTCCCTTGCCTCTGGCTCTGGTGCGCAAAAGGCAAAGGAATGGGAGGTGGAAGCCCCAGAAAGGAATGGGAAGGGGATCGCAGGGGGGAATTATTCACAGTTTTCTACTTTCATGAGGGTTCTGCATCCCGCACTCTCATGAAAGTAGTGGGGCCACTGTACTCATCTTGTGTAATCAAAGATGCAATGATAATGATGCACCATGTCGTGTTTATAAACTATAACCTTTTAAAAAAAATTATAGACACTGAGCATCTAAAGGGAAGTAAAATAAAAATCTAACACACAGGAAAATTTTAAAAGAGCTTAGGTATGTGTAGCTGTAGTACTGTGTGTGCTGTGCACAGCTGGAACCTGCATGATCCAGCTGCATAGAAACGCCTTTTAAATTTTCCACTGAATTGGACATGGGGGTAAATTCAGATTTGTCATTAGGAGGTATATTGTTCTCTTTACTCCATTGTTTTACATAGAAAATCATGATTTCAGTCAATGTGCTCAGTAGGAGATTACTATTATTACTGTTACCATCATTATCCTTGTTTAGTGCCTTCAGTGTACATTGTGCTTTACATGAGCGGCTTACAATTGTTAGTTGTTTGACAGTTCCCTGCCCTCAGCCTTACAATTTAAAATTGATTCAGTTTTGAGAAATTATTAGCTTACTTAGAATGATGTAATTTTAAAACAGGGATGCTTAATATAACTGGCTTTAATTTTTAATTTTTTAAAAATTTTGTGCATTTTAAAAATCTGCTTACCTGCTTTAAAATGATTTCAGTCACGCTGATATTTTGGACAGCTTGATTTGTTTCTTTGCCTATTCTTTGGTTTTAAATGTGTATGTGTGTGTGTCAGGCAGTAAATATAACCTAAAAATGGTGCCTGGAAATATAATTTGTAACATAGAATAAAAATATACAAACTTTTAATACCATGTAATAAAATGTGTGTTCAGACTGCTTTTGTCGAGCATAATTTGAAAGCAACATTTTCAATAATACAATGGCCCTTCCACTTTCACAAGAGTTCAGGGAGCAGAATTCTTGCAAAAGTCAAAAAACCATGAATAACCCTCTGCCCGGCTGAGTACTCCCCCTCCCATTCCCTTGCCTTTTCTCTTGGTGCATGTGCAATGGAAGGTGCGGAGCTCCATGCATGGAGAAGGAAGGCTTGCATGAGCCTTCCTTCCCATTCTACCCCTCCCATTCCTTTGTGTTTTGTCCAGATGTATGTGCATTCTTTCTCAGTGCCCAAGGAAAAGGTAAGAGAATAGAAGGGGGAGAATGGGAGGGTTCGCGCGCATCTTTTTTCTCTGCACACGGGACTTCTCCCTCTCATTTGCTTGCCTTTTGCCTGGGTGCAAAGGAGCAAAGCACACCCGCTTAGGCAAAAGGCAAGGGAATGGGAGGGCTAGAATAGGGGAATGGCAAACAGGCACCTCACAAATAAGCAAATTTGTGAACGTCAAAGCAGCAAATGTGGAAGAAGGACTGTATTCTTTAATTCAGAAATTGTTACAGTTCCCAATGCCACCAATAGAAGTTTTGTATAAATGCGTCTGATTGCTTTAACTACCATGCTGCCCATACTATTTCCTCTGTCTTCCTTATATCAATATAGCTAGGACACATAATTATGTTTGTGGGTCCAGCTGTGATGTGTATTTTTATTGTATCCATTGATGGTATGAAAGTGAAAACAGTTTTTCTGTTTGCAAAAGCTTTCTTGCCTGACTGACTGTTACAAAAAAGGAAAGTGGATGTGCAGGAATAAAGAGATGTCAGGACTGCAGGAAGTTGGTCAGAAAATGCTACTACCGGTGAACAAATGAAAGAACATAGCAGAGGACTGTGGCATTTGATGTAGAAGCCATGAACATGCAGTTCTCTTTCTAATGAGAAAGACAGTTACTTATGGGGAAACAATTCAGTGTTTGGCACAATATGGCCTAATTGCCACTTTGCCATATAGTCCCTATCTACCTGCCTACCAACAAAAATTGCAGACATCGGATTCTATCCTAATAAGACCTTGTGAGCTCTAGCCCTGTAATGGAATGCCCCAGTGGGGGATTAGCTTTACTTCCATTTTATTTTTGTATTAGACAACAGGTGAGTTTGCAAGTCCTTTATTTTTGAATCCTGTTGTCCTGCAAGTGTACTTCAGATCAGTTCATTTCACTTTTTATGTTCTATTTTAGCTCAAAATAGTCCAAACCGGGAATGGGAAAGAAAAGTAATTGAATACTTCAGAGAGAAGCTAAAAGAAAATAATGCAACTAACTGGGTAAGACTGCATTTGCTTATGTACATCTTGTGGTCCTGTCCTTTTACTTTGGAGATAACACTGTGGCTCAGTAGGCACAGCTGTGGGGGTCCACACTGCCAGTTCAGGGACATGCACACACTTCTCAGGGATAGGAAAGTTCAAGATCTGAAGGTCCTAGCAAAGGGGAGAGATATGAAAATGAATGTGTCTCCCATCTCTGAGCAAATTCCACTAAGATTGCAGTTTTCCTATTACTAGTGGTTTTGAGGATACAGTAATTTTGGAAGCCAAGGGACAAAGTAGTGGCAGTACTTTCAGTTCAGGGGCTTCATAGGAAGCAGCTAAATGCCACAGGTATGCATCCCTGATCTAACTTACCCAGAACCATGTATGTTACAGTTCAGAAATAGAGTGAATGATCCAAAAAAGACCACTGAAATGGTTGTAAGACTACCAAGAAATTTAACCATAACAGGCAGTGAAAAAATATTTGTTAGGAGAAGCTTCACTAAAGTTAGAGTATGTTAAATGAGACCTCAAGCAATAATGGGACTTTCAGATCTTGTGAGTTAAACGATAGACACAGAAATGCAGACAGGATGTTACTAGTAGGATTAGACATGGTGTTCATCAAAGGTTTTTTGTTAGTCCTACTTGAGATGGTTGTGGCAGGAATAGAGATGGTTAAATTACATTGGTGATGTCTATTTTTTAATTCCTTATGACAAGACCTTGCTTTTGTTTGCAGTAGAGTTGGAAGTTAGCTGCCTATGTGCAAATGTATCCTGAGCCACATCCCTTTACCCAGGTTGGTCTTGCAGTTCCAACCCTAGGAATCCTACCACACCCTACCTTTGTTTCCCCATTTAGCCCATCTTTGGATTGGGTTTCTGGGGCTCAGGATGCGCCCTTAAAGGTGGACCCGCAACTGTGTTGTATGAGTTCTGTATTGGTATGTTTGACCTGACTCCAATGCAATGATAATGACAGCTAGAAGCAGATTTAATAGACTTATTTAATAGGTTTTGTTAAACTCAGTTGAACAGTATATTAATCTCTAACATTCTATTCTTTTAGGTTCTCAAAACCATAGTCAGTCTTCTCTTCTGATTGACTGTCCAGTTCCTACTCAATCTAACTCTCTCTGACAAATCAACCCTTCTCTTTAAATCTAGAATACTGTCTCTGTCAAAGCAAAACTCTGTCTGACACTGAAAGGCACTCTTCTGCCTTTGTTACATCATGTTCACTCCCCTTTGCAGCCTCCCTGAGCCATGACTGGCTGTCTTCAAGCCAGGTCTATCTAGTGCAGTGGTTCTCAACCTGTGGGTCCCCAGATGTTTGTGGACTTCAGCTCCCAGAAGCCCTGAGCATTGACCATAGTGGCTGGGGCTTCTGGGAGCTGAAGTCCACAAACATCTGGGGACCCACAGGTTGAGAACCACTGATCTAGTGCCTCCTTTACACAGATCATAACTTGAGCAGTGGAGATCTTGCTCTGTGGAGTGTGGGTAGCATACACAGTGGTCTATACCCCTACTCTGTGGAGTATGGGTAGCATACACAAGAGTGAGGAAGCTGCATGATGGCCTCCCATAATCAACAAATTCCAGCAAAACCCAATGAAAAGTAGACAGCATCTGCCATTTTTAGCCTAGAAATGAAACTGGAAGTGAC
The DNA here is from genome assembly GCA_948472985.1 of Iguana delicatissima. NCBI lineage: Eukaryota > Metazoa > Chordata > Lepidosauria > Squamata > Iguanidae > Iguana > Iguana delicatissima. Next base: position 201,597 of record CAOKZL010002729.1, on the reverse strand, counting down.
ATGACATTGCTTATGATCAGTAAGGACGTGACAAAGAGACAGGAGAAAGTTACACACAGTTACACACTCTTGGTATTTATATAAATCTACTGTATTATCTTGTTGTCTTCCTTCCTTCCCTAAGACAAACATAAGGCATGCTATCACATACTATCATATGCTTAGGATAGAGCATGGTGTAGGTAGTAGTAGGCACAAAACCATAGATGAAGAAGCAGAGTGATAACTAGCCCCCCACCAACAGCTGTGTTCAGTGTGTTCCAACTGGTTAGAATGTAATTTGATGTCAGCTTAGTTAGAATAAAATATTTTAATATCCAGGTTGTCTGGTAGATAAATATTCATCCTGAATGTAGTTACCACTAAAGTTTCACTTGCCCTGGTAGTCTGAGAGATTGTTTGAGTAATGGACAATTAGGCACTGTAATGGAAGACATAAATTGAATTAGAGAATGGAGCGTTTGTACTGTATTAGTTTAGCGTGATAGTTCAAACTTTGTTCCTTTGCAACTCCAACACATAACTTTTACTGGAGCTAAATTAGTACATGTGACTTGCCCCACATGCTGCAACATGTCAGCAGTCCAAATCTAGCAGTGAACGATTTCTGAAATACAACCTATTTGAGAAGATATCTAGTAACAATATTATGATTCTAACAGTAAAATTGCATTTTAGCCAAATGAGTGAGCAGAAAGGAAGTAGCTAGATTATTAAAAAATGGATTAAATCCATTCTTTAGTCCAGTTGTGAGTCCCAATGAAAGCAGACTCTTTGCAGCAATGGAATTTATATATAAGTATTGACTTACCAAGTTCCCACTGATTCATTAGATCTGCCTTCATTGGGATCTACAATAAGTTTTAGACTGGGCTAGTAGTATAATCCAGTGTAGATTTCAGTGAGTATATTGTCTTACAGAGTCTGCATCCAAAGCAGTATAAATGAGTTATCCTAGCTTTTTATATATATACATCTCCATTGACTATTTTGAATATTGTATAAATGATTAATTGGAAGGTACTAGGTGAAATTCTGTTTGACTCAAATGGGCCATTTAATATTTTCTTTTTTATATATAGGTACCTTCATTGAATGATGTCCCTCTACATTATCTGAAGCCTAATAGTTTAGTGAAATTCCGCTGTATGGTTCAAGATATGTTTGATCCTGAATTTTATATGAATGTTTATGAAACAGTTGATCTACGTACTAAATCACGTGTAAGTGGACTTTCTTGATTGCAGTCCTTTATACCTTCTCTTTCATATTTGTCTACTCATGCATATGTTCATAATGTCTTTATTCTACAGGTGCCCATGCTGGTTAGATATTATTTGTTGATGACACCATCCACACCCGCTCCCAGCTCTTTGCTTGTTGCTCCATTTTACACGGGGCTTTTACAGAAGCAGTCTTTTACTCTGCTTTTGCAGAAGCTCTAGGTGAAATGAAACAGAACCCAATCTTTCTCCTCTCACCTCCAAGCGATCTTGTATGTACAGCAGGGGTGGGAAAGTGCAACTCCCAAATCAACTTTTACAGTGCATAATGCCCCCACCAGCCCTATAAGCCAGATAATTTTTTTTTAAACTGAATTTTCAGGCAACTTATACCCAAAAACCACACCAAAAGACAACACAAAGAAAACCAAGAAGTGTTGTCCCAGGATCTCATCTCCAATACTTTTTTTGTGGACAGTAAATCAGCTAAAACAACGCTGGAAGTATTGTGTTTTGACAAATATATGACGAAAAACGATATTTGGAGGCACAGAAGGGTGAGTGCAGTTTGCTTGGGTTGAGGAATCGCCCCCAATGCACTTGACCATCCCTGATGAACAGAGGATAGAAGCCAACCTGTACTTAACCATATTGCTGTCCTTTCAGCACTCCCTGCAAGAGCACAGTGGATGAGAGAGGTCAAAATAGTGCTTTGTGTGGAATAAAGATAACATTTATACACTGTCCTTTTAAAACAAAGCACCAAGAAGTTAAATCGAAAGCACTGAGGCCGAAAAAATACACAGTACAGAACCATCATCCTTCTGGAAAAGAGAATATGTGAAGCTGGCACAGGAGAAGAAGGTGCCATTGAGGGGAAAAAATACATTCTGAGCACTAATTGAAGAACTGGAGTAAGGCAAACTGTTGAAATTTCACAGATCTTGAAATATCACTGTTGTAGATCCCCAGAGTAAAGTGTGAACGTAAAGCAGTTGCTCCCTTTTTTGTAACATAGAACCAATGGAGTGGAGATCTGATCTGAACTGTCTGATTTTGTGTTAGTGAGATTGGTAGACTAGTAGGGAGTTGGTGCATCACCTGCTTAGAACAAATAGAATGGAAATCCATGTTTTACATTCCCTCCTGTTCATAAGTGTGTTCTAGGAGAGAGTGCTGCCTCTTCTATATGGCCACGCAGAAAGGGGACAAACTTTCTCCTTGTGCTGTTTAAGCAGAGCCCTATAACATCTGTTTATTGGCATTTCTGATTTTTCACATTATGATTTTGTCACAGTGCGTGAGAGTAAGGCCTGTATTCCTTTCTACTGAGGCTGGGGAGACCTGTGTGTATGCAGAATCTTTGGGTCTGTTAATAATAGAAACATTGATAGCATGGTTGTGCTCACTGTGGACTCATTTTTAGATGAGCTGCTTTGTCTGCAATTATGGAAGGTTCTCTGTGCTTCTTGAGATGCAAGACCAGAGCCCTTGTCTCTAAGGAATAATAGTGTAAATGTATGCATTAATCTCATTTTGAAGGTTCTGACATAGCCTTTTGTTACTACCTGGACCTTTGAGTTCAGTACAGCTACAAACAATAATTACTGAGCTTCATGATTAGACGTATACTAGACAATCCCAGCATTCCATTAGCCACAGGAATATTTAGTAATTACTTTTTTGAAAAAAGGAAGCACAGGCCATGTTTTTTCCATATTAAATTTCTGTGGGGCCAGAAAGAGGAGAGATTAAATCTTTGACAAATTTAGTTTTATTTGGATTTTGAGACATGCATCACACTGCTGATTAACACTACTTTGAGCACAAGCACAGTTGGAAGAGAGACCAGAGACTATTCTGCGAAGTACAGATATTGGGATGAATAGGATACAACAATGATCTTGTATTTTCTTCTTTTTAATCAGGTTTTGCATTTTGGAAAATACAGAGATATAGCAGAAACTTCAGTAAGTACAGACACTAGATATGAAACTCATGACTATGAATCAAATAGAACATTTATTGTGTTTGCCTTTTCTGCATTGATCTCTGAGTTAATGTATATCAGGTTATCAAAATATAGATACTAATTGACATTTTAGTTAAAACCCTAAAAAGGATATCTTGTAAGAAATTCATCCCTTGTGTCTGCCTTCCTGTGCTTCACCTTTACTGCTCCTTAAAGAAACTACCAGTAGAAAAGCATTCATTCAAACAATAATATGAGAGGTTCTTCTCCTGTAGTGACAGAGGACCTTCTGCTAGTGGGCTGTTCTTTCCAGCAGCCCACTAGCAAAATGTCCTCTACTCACTGTGGAGGATGACTGAGTCACAGTGAGTACCAGTGACTCTTCCTTTAGTCAGGTGTGCTGGGGGCAAAAAAGTTGATTCCAGTTAATACTTATAACACTCAATAGGTATTTAGCAGTGTACTTGATGTGAGGGAGAAACCATAATATCCAACTGTCAGAGATAACCAATTGCAGCTCCTGCTTGAAGTCTCTTGTAATAAATCTATTTGCACTTTTTCCCAATAGAAAAATCTTATCAATGCCTACATTCTAGAAGAACAACAATATTGGTCTCTTGCTACAAAATTAAATAAACCTCTTTGTGGCATAAGCTTTCATCGACAAAATCCTGCTTGGTCAGATGTCTGCAGTAGGGTTTTGCTATGAAGCTATTACTAAAATGAATTGGTTAGGTCTAAATTGAGTTTGTTGCAGTTCTAGTGCAACAGAATGTTCTTTCCCCCACTTTCCCCTTCATCTGTTGTCACTGTCCAAAAGGATTTCCCAGACCTCTGGGGTGGTTCCTTGGGGTGCATTGGGGATTGTATTAGGGACCCCATTGTCACATCCATTGATGGAAAGGGTTCTGTGAACAAATATCCCTTGCTGGAATTAAACCTTGCTATTGAAGGTGTCAACTTTTGTGGGTTTTTTATTAGAATTATCATTTTAACATTGGCAACCATTTCAGATTTAATACAAAACAAATAGAACCCATTTGTGCACCCATGATGTGCATACCTATGATGTGCATTGTTCCTATCTAACTTGCAAATCCCATGTTTCAAATGAAGCCAGTATTCCAGATGCTTAGAATCAAGCACTGTGTTGTTATTCTGTAAGAGGGAACTGTCTTTAATTCTGTTATTTAAAATGATCACAAACATCAACTATGGATTGAAGGTTGTTAATGGAAGAACAGAATTTATTGCATCTTAATTGCAAAAAGGAATATCACTGCATGTATTTTTCCCTGAAGCTGAAGCTAAAATATTCCAGGCCTTATTCAAAATATAGTCTAACTATTAATGTATTAATATTTATAGAAATTGAATAAGATTGTTTTTTCATTAGACAGAGATTCTTTTCTTAGGCTAGCTTGGGATGAAAATGGCCTAGAGACTGTGGATGTTTAGTGGTACTCTTCTTTATTATAGGAATTTAACAAATCTTCTACCTTTTGAAAGCACTTCTTACAAATATTTTAAAGTAGTCTAACACAGTGTAATATCACTTATTGTCTTCTAGCCTCACCAAGAAATAGACTTAAATCCTAAACAAATAGTCACTGCAGACAGACAGACTTTTTACTGTGTTCCAGTGCCTGGAGAATCAGCATGGGTGAAAGAAATATCCTTTGTAGTATTTTTTTTCTATGTTGTAAACTGGTATATTTAAAAAAAATGTAAGAGAGAAGATGATAGTGATACACATCCTTAAACATTTTAAAAGAATAAATCAGAATGTACCATATTGTTCTTGAAAAAAAATGAAATTACTCCTTAGTTACTCAGGGGAAGAATTCTTCTGCCTGGGTACCTCTTCATAGTGGTTTTACACAGATATATTTTCTCAGTTTAATTAAACCTTTAATTTTCAAATACAGTTTTAATGAATTCTTCTCAAAATTAGGGCTCCCTCTCGTGGTTGTCCAATAACAGTAACTGTTTCTTTGATGAATGTATTGTCAAGTGTAAAGTTCTTAAGGGAGAAAGCAATTTTGAATTGCATTCAAGTCCAGTGAAATTACTTGCCGAGAGATGGTAGTGTTTCTCCTTGTGTAAAGGGAAAACTACAGTTGTAGTGTAATTCTCAGGTAGAAGTTTCTGATCCAGTTAGATGATGTTGCTCTACTGAAAGCAAAAGAATTATGCTAAATTTTTATGCTAAAAATTGATAAAAGCAAAAGAGAAGAATTATATAGGAAAGAGGTACATTGTAGAGAAATGAATCCACGTGAGACAATTTAGCAATGGTTATGAAGGGCTTCTGAAAACTTTAGATCTGAAGTATTGTTGATGATATATTCCGTCTTATCTGATAGAGATTTAATTCAGGGATGGAGAATCTCAGATCGAAGGAACTAACTCATGTTCCCTCCCTTTTCCCTTTTTGAGGGTCTGTTTTGATTTGTCTGCACCTTTTCTTTGAGTCCTTTTTTTTTCAAAACCACGCAAAAGAAAAAAAAAGATTTCCCCTTTAGCTGATAAGGCAGGGTGTAATTTAATGTGTGCTGCCTTTGTGCTGAAAGATGTGTGGTAAAGAACTGCTGCTTTGTCTTACTTCTTTCATACACATCTCCTGAAAACTGTGTGTTGCCCAGTCTGTCACTTTAAAATTTAAATTCAATCAAAATAGCAGATCAAATTGTGAATTATCAAATTAGTAAATGTTATTATCCTTAACTTAAAATTTATGCCTATAGCAGTGCAAGTCAAGCTCGAGTTTGTCCTTCAACATCTTACACACCAAGTCGCCAGAAGAGGAGTTATGAGGAAGATGAAGATATGGAGTTGCACCCATCTAAACAGAGAGAACAACATCTGGGTAGTAGCTCATACTGATATTTTTCTTTTAAAAATCATTTTCCAGGCTTAGGGATCCAAATGTATTGAAGTGATATGCTTTGGGAACTTAGAAAAGTCTAGCCAGTATTCTCCGTCATCTACTTAACCAGGTAATCTCGAGAGGTGCAACCACGCCACACCTAACAGGAATGTCTTTCACCTGATCACCAGCAGATTGGACCTCCTCCTCATACAGCTGATGCCTGGTAAAATAGAGGAGTGGGAGTTACAACCATAGCAATGATGTTACAGTTGTGAATATGGAACAGTTAGAGATGAGTAAATTTAGGCAACTGTTCCATATTCACAATCACTACTTGGTCACAATTGGGACGCTATTGCTAGGATTGTAACTCCCCCATCCCCCAACCTACTTTAGCGGGCATCAGCTTGATGAGAAAAAGAAGCATGGGTGAGTAATAATTCCATCAGGTTTGGCAGGGGAATTGAGCCAGGAGAGGTTACTTAGTTAAGTATATTTAACCAAGTAACTGATACAGAATAATGACCTTCATTTTTTAAACTGCCATCTCTATGCTGTGTTGTTTTCCCTCTCTTGATTTTCAGAATAACTAGGGTGGAATTAGTACAAAGTTTCCGTATCACATAAGGACTGAGATCTCAGTAGTTTGGGTGTGCTATTCATCTGAAGATCTTGCAAATGCACTTAGATAAAACAGCAGTAACCACAAGATTCATTCACCAGTATTTAGCAGGATCTGTGGGAGTGTATTTATAACTGAGCAATTATATTATTCTCTGTTATCCTTTTGTTTTCTCTGAAATATAATATTCTATGCAAAACAGAAAGATTCTGAGTGTTAGAAGGAGGTGAAATTAAATTAGACGAATACATGAGAGATCAATCTTTTAATTAGCCATTAAAGTTAAATAGAGGGAAGATACCACTGAGCACTGGGTGTTGCAGACAGATAATGAAATGAGACTGTTACCTAGATGACCTGTTCATGTATTTTCTGTAGACCTTTGGCCAGCCATTGTTGAAAATGAAGCATTGAGTTAGGTGTTTTCCAGCCATGCTATACATGCACATTGTTTAATCTGTTGTGTCTTACTTTGTAACTGAACTGTGAGGTGAAAATTGGCTGTCTGGCATTCATTCCTACTTATAAGATTTTATTTACCAGATGGAGAGTTAGTTTACACATATATTTAATTTTGATTTCACTCTTAGTCTTGGATCCAGAGAAGAAATAGCAGGAAGAGCCAGCATTCACATTCTGTCTTCTCTGCAGCAGACTTTCAAAAGCATTTCTTCCAGGTCCCCGCCTCCCCCGCCCAGGTTGGACTGTGGCGCAGGAAGTTATAGGGGTATCACATCAGTTGGGTGTTCCAGCCTAATCCATTCAGGAAATTCTCTGACACTTAAGGGAGACTTCAGGAGTGAAGAATGCAGGAGGAGGACATTTACCTTCTGCTGGTGTTTCTTTATATCCAAGCCACAGTACAAAATTGATGTTTTGGAATGATACCGTGTTTTACTTATGTTATATATTTGAGGTTAATTATATAATTATTACATTGGAGTGATAACACTGTTGTTAACAGATGGGTGTTAATTGGACAATGCGAAGCATTTACACTGGACAAAAGGAGGTGTATATGTATCAAAATTTCATCCTACAGAGTTTTGGGTCATACCATTTATACCCGATGGTATGTGTGTTATAGTTCCTTTAAACTCCATGTGTAATATTTATTCAGCATTTTTGGAAATAAAGCCTTTTTCTGACACTCTAAAGGGAAGATAGGTCCAAAGCTTCACTCATTGCACATTTACTTTGTTTTGGTGAGTCTTTAGTCGTTAAATGTATTTTAAAAACTTATGTCAAAATCAGGAAGCTTTCACTGCAACACCTAGGTTTAGAAACATTGGGAACTTTTTCATTCTTCATCTTGCAGGAAGTGTCCCTGATATCCATGGCAGTGGAGAGCCAAAGCGGTTAGAAACAGAAGCATCTGCAAGACATCAGATGATTTCCTTAAACTGCTCACCTCCCCTGGACTTAAATTTTCCACTGCCAGGAGAGAAAGGCCCTGCATGTCTTGTGAAGGTAATTACCATAACTATCAATATCTAAAATATTACTGCCTTGTGAATGAAATATTAGATTTGTGATTGAAAGTGAAACCTGCATTTGGAACAACTACACTAGGTACCATGATCAGATCTAATGTTACATACCTTGTACTAAAATATTACAATAATTACATGTGTATTGCATGTATTTAGAAGGCCAGCATGGAGTAGTGGTTTGAGCATTGGACTAGAACTCTGGGGATGAGGGTTTTATTCCCCACTCAGCCATGGAAACGCATTGGGTGACCTCTGGGTCACACAGTCCCAGCCGCCAGAATACCCTGTGGTGGGTTCAACTTAGCCATAAGTTGGGAACAACTTGAAGTCACAAAACAATATTGCATATATTATATGATGTAATATATACATATGCTAAAAAGTTGGTAGACAAAATAGATAAAAAAGAGTCTTTTCTGATCCTTAAATCCTGTCACTCAAGACAAGATCACTCAAGATACAGTTTGTATCATTACAGTTCAAGACACTGAGAAGTAATTGTTCTGTGTAACCACAGTTGTGTTCATATACACAGACACTTGAGAAATAAAATAATGTTTTGTTTTATCCAGACATGATGAACTTTCAGGGATCAGGCACTCACATTGTCACCTGCAGTGCCTACAGAGGGCCCACTGCTATGCTACTGAAATTCAGTGATAGAGTAGAAAAAACATTTTTAAACAAGGACTTCTGCTTTAAAACATTGCACGTAGGGAGCATGTACTGTCTTACTGAATGTACTTCTTTTAAAGTGGATTTTTTTTTAAAAAAAATTGTCTTAGAAGTAAAGTCTTTCTTTTAGGGGGAGGGATTTACTGCCACACCACTGAATTGAGGGAGGGCCACAAAAATAGGCATCTGCTCCCCATTCCTGACTAAGGCCGCTTCTGCACTATGCTGTTATAGCGCAATTATTCCAGTTTCAACATCCTGTGGATCCTGGGGTTTGCAGTTTGGAGAGGGGCCAAGTGGCCCCTCTCCAAACTGCAAACCTCAGGATTCCATAGGATGTTGAAAGTGGAATAATCGCGCTTTAACAGCATAGTGCAGAAATGGCCTTAATCTTCTTTCTCTAAGTGATCATACAAGGTTTTATATGCAGTTAATCTAATACATACTTTATATGAGTAGAATTCAAAGGCATAGCTTTGTTAGTCTGGATCAGTATGCAAAGAGATCTTGTAGTACCTTTGAAACTGAAAGAAAGAAGTTAGAATAAGCTGTGGTAGATTAGAGCATACTTCATCCGATGCATGGAGTAAAGTGCCTAGGAACTGACTGCTATTCCAAGGTCTTCAGGAACCTTGTAAAAGCTACAAAGGAAGATTGAAAAGAAAAACAGCAGGACTGGAATATATCTAGAGACTCCAGTCCATTGACAGTGGGTCAATTAGACACTGATGCTACACATGTTATAACATTAGTTAAGATTCTAACTTTGTGAGGGCTCTCTTGGCCAGTTTATCACATTTTATTTCTGGTTACTCGCTAGCATTATATTACATTTCAAGTATTCCCTCCACCATTCATATAATCACCCTGGTTTTAGGCAAGATCAGTAGTTACAACTGAACTTGTCACTTCATCACCAAACCCACAAGTTTGGACTTCTGTTGCTATTCACACATACAGTCTGCTCATACATAGCTGTAAAAGTCAGTTCCTAGACACTTTACTCCATGCATATGATGAGGTAGACTCAAATCTATGAAAGCTTATGATACCAGTTTCTTTCTCTCAGTCTCAAAGATGCTACAAGATTCCTTTGCATCTTTTATGTGAGTTAGCATAGTAGTACATGATATTTATGTGCCATTCTAAAGTGCAAGGGAGGGCAATATGCAGATTTAGTGCCCCATGTGCCCACCAGCTGTTTTTGTGGCCCTCCCTGCGGCTGTTGAAAAAGCTGAATTACCTTTTCTAGTCCCCTTCCCAAACTTTGAACATCAAAAAATATCAATTTTTCAAAACCAGACATAGCTTTCACAGTCTGGAATTGTAGAGTATAGGAAGCAGGGGTTCAGACTTTTGAATCCTCAGAGAGTCCTGGGGCAGCGAACTATCATTCAGACTTACAAATTATCCGTGAGCCATAGTGACATCTGAATAGTTCAAAAGGAATGGAAAATTAGAAGTCCCATCCTAGTGTTCACATGCAGGAAGACATAGTAACGTCAAGCCCTTTTCTCTTTGCCAGTTCTTCTCTTAACCATGTGCTCCTCTACCTGGGAAGAAGAAGAAAGGTGATGCTAGCAGTATGTAATGCCCACCATAGAGATTATGAAGGACTGCAGTTTGTGTGGTCTATGCTATGTATCTGGTTCATAAAGAAAGAATAATATGAAGGTTACTTTGTCTTGTCATTCTGGGCACTATTTCTGTACAGTTCTAAATTGATCAGTATAGTTCATTGTAAAAAGCAAAGTTCAATGCTAAATTCAGCCTCTGAATGAATAGATATAAAATGCCACTCATTTATGGAAGACATCTATAACTAGGAAGTAACAGTTGTAATAAAATATTCTGTACAATAGACTAATACTTTCTTTGATCTTAATTACTTCTGCTCTAAGTTGCTGCATGAATTTGCTAGAGAAACCACTGGCTGTATTTGGACAGAGAACTAAATCGTGACTTACTTTTATAGAAAGAAACTATGAGTCTTGAATTTGCACATTCCCCTTTCCTTCAATACAGTTGGAAAGTGCAGACTTTTTTAAAAAAAAATTAACCATTATTAAGCAGTATGTAAAAATTCTTAACCAGTTAATTCTAACTGTGGATTATTGAAGCAGTCTACCTTCATAGCCCAAGGTTTCTGTTACAAGTCTGGTAGTGAGATTGACTTTCCCAACTCATGAATTCTTTTTTTAAAAGTGTTATTATTAAAGATTTTTCTACATACAATTAAAAAACTAAAACAAAACAGAAAGAAAGGGAAAAGTAGAAAACAAATGGACTCTTACATGCATAGCGTTCACTCCCAATAAGACTTACTTAGTAGGCTATCGCCGTAGCCTAATCATTGCTGAATACCTGTCCAGCTGGGAGTTCTAAGCCCATTTGCCAAAGACCCATCCCTTTAATCCAGTTGGTGGAGCAGGGGATAATACGTTTTATATTTTATTTGCTTAAATCTTGAAAACACACACACACACACACACACACACGACAAAATGTAATTAACAAGACCTTGTGGACTGTGTTAACAACACAAGGGATAGCTTTGCAACCAGCCTGTCTTACATGTGGGGAAGGATTTAGAGTATGACATGTTCGGTAGCCAGATGTTTACAGTTACTGAAATGCTGTTCTTCAGAACATGTACAAAGTCCATTGTAGGTAACAAAATCAGTGGGAATCTTGGTCTTCTGAGATATCAGACTGAGAACAACATGTGATCATTAGTAAACAGTTAATGAGGCCTCTTTGTAGAGTCTGTTGTTTTGTGCGGTGAGGTGATAAACAACATTTCTGATGTCAGTATTCTAGCCAGCAAATTTTAGAAAAAGAAAAAAAGCACTTAATAGTAGCCTTACCTTCTCAATACCTCCAAGCATACAGCTGGCCAGTTCCAGACAACAAAACAGCTGTGAAAAACTGCATCAGCAAATGTTAGTTGGAACAAAAGATGAGAATTGGTATGTTCAGCCTCCTTTTCAGGCCTTATACTGCCAGATGCTTTATGGAGCACTTTTGAGCTACATTAAAAAGTAGATGCAGGGTTCTGTAACTTGTTTCCATAAGTTACAATCTGTTCCAATTGTGGTTAATCAGAAAGTAGCTGTTCCCAGTCTCCCTTCAAGGACAACGGAAGATGCCATGAAATAACAAGTTGATCCTGAAGCTCACTGCAGTTCCTTTCCTTAAGAAAGTACAGGTTACATTCAAATACAGTCACTGTGTTTTCCTTTTTGCAGGATGTTGTAATAGGCTGTCTTTTCTCTTAAAATGTATTCTTTTTTGTGGCAGATATATGAAAATGGGGATAGCTTCAAGTTGAATGATATTCTTGAGGTTTATGGGATTTTGTCAGTTGATCCTGTTATGAAAATAGTGAACAACGAAGAAAGGTAAAATTTTAGTATAAGGTACCAATGTACAATCATTTGTCATACTCAAGATCAAAAAAGTTAGAATTAATCCACAAATTAGTGGTATTAATTGTTCGTGCTTTATTTATATTGTGATATAATGGATGGGGAGTTCAATTTCGGTCTGGGAAATCTGGGTTCAGATTCTACCATCTTCTGTAGACTCATCATGTGTAGATTGGGGTGGGATACCATTGCCAAAACTGCCATTTTCCCCCACATGGTGGGCCATGTTGTTGTATTTCCAGCCAGAAATTGGCACAAAATTCTCCCAAATATTGTTTGCACTTCCAGGGTTGTTGTTTTTTTAATGCTCCTGGGCCAATTTTTGGTATTATAACAGCTCCTTTAAATTATTTATATATTATTGTACAATAATTAAAGTAGAAGCTATAATCCCTTAGTAGGAAAAAAGTTGGGTACAAATTGAATGAGTGAGTGAGTGAGTGAATAAATAAATAAATAAATATCCGTGGGTGGAGGTTAATAGATGGTGCTACTCTAGGCAGCATTTGGAGCATTTTACGGGTATGTTTTGGAAGAGGGTGTTTTTCTGTTTGTTTTAAAAATTGCTTGGAGGGAGGGCTTCCACACCATTAGTCTTGTGTAACAGTATCTCTCAGCTTCGGTTTCCATTTATGAAATTATTGTGCACTTCTTCATAACATGATGGCGAAGATCAGTACCAGAAAAATAGTAGCACCCTGAGCTCTGCTTTTACCAGCTAGATATCCAAGATATTTGGGGCAACAGCACACTCCCTTTCTACATACATCACACAAAGATCTTTACTGGCACAAAAGTTCCAGTGCTAAAAATAAAGACTTCTCTGTTCCTCAAACAGGTTTGGCATGTCTCCATTTGGTGAGATCAGCTTTATGGTTGTATCTTGCTGATTGCTTGCTGTTACTGTGGTGTTAACACAGAAAGAAAGAACTGTAGGGCTTTAGCTTTGATAGCTTTACTGTAAAGAAAATAAAATGTGTTTTGAGGTCATAATGCAAATTATTTTCAGAGGGGAAAGTGCAAGTACTGTAAATTCAAGAGTACTTCTGAAGTCCTGATGAAGTTGTTCTAACATACAAATGTGAACCAAATTAAAATTACCATAATCTGCTATATGGTTTATTTTGACCCTTTTATATGCATCTAATGTTGAAGTGAAATGCTTTTTTTGTTGTTGTTTTGTTTTGTTTTTTTAAAAAATGATAAGGGGCTGCCTGTGAATAGGCCTCAGAAAAAGGAATGTTTTCAGTGAAGTGACTTGTGAAATGGAGAATTAAAAAGTCTGTCCATCTCATACAACTATACCCATTATATATTCTGTTGTGAATGCATTGAGTTCTTTTCAAAATATAGAAATTATTTGGAAACTTTGACTCTGGAATGTAACACTTCAGTAAGATACCAAGAAAAGGAGTTGGCTTCTTTTGTGTTCTGTTCCATTTCCCACCCGTGCTTTTGAGATACCAACTATTTCCTAATGGGATATGGTGCTCCTTATGAAGCATGATTATGTCTTAGACTCCTAGCTGTGTTTGTTGACAATTTGAGGAAATTTCTATTCAAGGTGCCTGTTTTCATTTCAGGCGCTTGGTTCTAGCCTGATTCCAAGTACCGCAGCCAGGTGTTTAGTATCTTCCATTGCGTTTGTGGTTTTCTCCCACATACAGTGATTTTAGGAAGCAGAAGATTTGCTGCTAAGAAGCCTGGCTTGCTGTTGCATGGTTGAAGTCAAGAGGATTTTCCCCCTTCTGTGTTTCATGATGTATTATACTTTTTGTTTTTGTTTTTGTTTTATTTTTATTATTTGTTAAATTTCCTCTGTGGGTTTAGTACCTAGTCACAGATAACTATATAACTTCTCCACGACGTATGTAAGCTTGGCTTTTTCTTTTCTTTTTTTTAATTTTCTAGAGAATTCATCATCTCCAGTGGAATCTATGGACTGTATGGACACAGTGGAAGAACAGAGAGTTCATAGTCCACCGTCTTCATTAGTTCCCAGAATCCATGTGATTTTAGCACAGAAACTTCAGCACATAAATCCATTACTGCCTGCCTGCCTTAATGAGGAAGAAAGCAAGAGCTGTAAGTATTTAAAATATTAAGAGGACGATTAGATCATTACAATTTAATGTTTGCATGGGAGTTTATTGTTCCTGATTCTTCTTACTCAAAGAAATCAGTCCTTAAAGGCTTACATATTTAGAGCACAACGATATTGGTGCTTTAAACATGTTTATTCTTTTGTTTTTGACTTTCAGCTGTCTCCATTGACAGATTGTATTATGATTCCTTGCTTATTTGAGAAATGTGGTTGAAGCTGCCTTTAAATCTTTTTTTCCTAAAACACCTCCGCCCCTACCAGTCCAAAAGCACAAAGGCCATTGCGCATCCCATGTAGCAACAGCTAGGATTCTGATCAGTAACTCTAGTTTTTCTAATGAGCAAATGGATTGAAATGCGCAAACATAAAGGTAGAGGTGTATTTGTGTATGCATGCATCACAGAGCAAAGAACTAAGAATTGTTGTTGTTGTGTACCTTCAAGTCATTTCCTATTCTGGATGTCCCTAAGACAAATCTATCATGGGGTTTCCTGGAGTATCCAAGGAGACCCAGTGGGTTTCCATGGCTAAATGGGGAATTGAACCCTGGTCTCCAGAGTTGTAGTCCAATGCTCAAACCACTCCACCACCCTGTACATTGCTATGGACATTGGTCTATTCGATTTTAAACTCTGAGCTTGACGTTGTCATGACAATTGTGCTTTTGTGTACTTCCTTGTTATGTAAGTCTCCTTCACTTTTAGATTTTACTGTGAAATCTTTTAACAGAGCTTATCAGATCCTTTGTAAACATAGCTATAGCCCATTAGAAGAAACTCTGATCTCTTTGATCTCAGGAATCAAAGGGAGGCATTCAGAGTTGATTGTATCCTTAGGTTTAAAAAGAAATCTAGTTTCCTGTAAAAAAAGATTCATTGTGAAACAGAATTTATAATCCGAAATGACTTGCTTTTCCACAAAGAACTGACAGAAGGAGAAGCAGTAATTAATTATGCTAATTACTATTTTACTAATTTTATCAGTACTACTAATGCTAATTACTATTTTAATTAATTTTAAAATATTACAACTACTATTAATTAAAACAAGTCAATTTCTCTATTTACAGTTCTTCTAAATTCCTTTGGTACTGCTTCTGGGACAGAAGTCAGCTTCCTAAAAATCAAGTCTAACATTAATTATTGAATATTTTCCCATTATATTTTAAGGAAAACAAGTGCTCCTTTTTTTTGTACAGATTTTTAATTTTTTTTCATAATACTGATTTTTCTTTTTTAAAAATAACAACTGTAGATTAGAGAAAAGGTTACAATAACTATAATTTGGTTATTGAATTTTGTCAGAGAACTTTTTTACATCTTTTTTATTTCACAAAATATACTCTTCTATTATCTAGAAGCAGAAGTAATGAGTAAAAATTGTATCAGTACTCCTTTTATTTATTTAGAGGATTTGTATTGCTTTCAGTATGCTCTCAAAGTGCCTTACAAATTAAGATTTAAAGAACAGACATAATCAAACAATATAAAATCCATATAGAACTTGTTGCACCATTTAGCAGGCTCTCTAAAAACTTTGGCATACATGTAGCAGTATAATACAATGTGTTTTTTGGTCATATTGTATGGAGGCTGCCCATATACTGCACTTGCATTAAAAACAACTCCCAGACCTCCCAGCTGATATCAAAACCAGAGTAGACATTGCTCACTCCCTAATTTTGGCCAATTTTGGAGAGGATATGGCAGGTTTTTATGGTATGTGAAGGGTTGTAGGAGCAAAACTGCTACATTTTGCAGCTCATCTGAACTATAGTTCAGATGATTGTATTAATTTTTAAAATCATAAATTGTAGAGCTTTTAGTTTTTTGTTCCTTTTTAAACAATTCCAGAAATGCTTCCTAGGGTTTATTTTTTTTGCCGGGGGTGAGAGGAAATGGTAAATTGACTCTGTTTAGGTCCCAGCATGCTCGATTTTATAGGAAGATAACTTATATCACATCTCAATTTTCTCTTCTTCAGGCAAAACATACTCAATACCCACAGCTGTTCTTTATGGGGTTTGGCTTCCAGACCTTTTAGCATCTTAAGTCATCCTCCTTCAGACATGTTCCTGCTTACTTGATTTCATATTACAACATCAGAAGCAATCGGTGCTGAACTATAGTGAATTTTATTCTGAATTTAGAACAGTGGAATAGAATTGATAACAGTTCCAGATGCCACTCATCAGTTTTCCTTCAACAATGCTATGTGCAAGGAAACTAGATTCATCTAGAATATCTTCCATATGTGAGCTTATTTCATATTTCACATAGCTAATTGTCAACATAGTTTAGTTAGTGATTTACACCTGAAACTGAACAAGCAGTATTTGAATTCTGACAGCAGAGTGAGTTTCAGTTGTTTATGGGACCATATATCTGTCTGTATGACTGGTCGGATGCTGTATTTGCACCTTGTGGCTTCCTTGCAGTAATCCTTGTTTATGCCATTACATAAAATATATAATAAGCTGAAGCTATGATAGGAATAGTAATTCTGTTTTTTGAGAAAATTTGCTTAACTGTGGAACAAAGAACAATGTTCCAAGACTCAAGTAGGCAAATGTGGAATAGGACAACTTGCGTTTCTGCTGGATAGACTGGATAGATGGATATTCTGCTGGATAGATAGTATGAGTTGTACTGCCTCCCTTTCTCAGATGACAATTAAAAAGAGCCATATTTGATACAAATGCCATGATGGTTCTTACACCTGCTTATTTTTATCTTTGTTAGTTGTTTCTAGTTTTATGTCTGAACTTTCACCAGTCAGAGCAGAGCTGCTTGGATTCCTCACTCATGCCTTCTTAGGAGACAGCCTGGCTGCTGAATACCTTATATTACATCTCATCTCCACAGTGTAAGTAAGAAAGTCATACATTGATAATATTTCCAGACCTTCCCTTTTGTGAATTGAGAGGCTCTTCCCGGCTGCAGAAGGTTTGGAATTCAGAAGAGCATGTCCACAGGTAGAACAGAAGAGAATGTGATCTTTGCTAATTCCACCGCCGCCACCTCTTGTCGCGTAAGTCCTGGAAGACTGGTGGAACCCTCAAGAGTAGTGCAGAAGGTGGCAATGGCAACTGCATCAAGACAGGGAAATTGGTGAAAAACACCCCTTGCACTTGCTGAAGATCAAGTTATTAATCCAGTTTGTTTGTTTTTCAACCAAAGATAGTTATACCAGCTTATTAAAACCTAATACCTATTATGCATTCAGGAGTGCAAAATGACAATAACTTCATGATCAGGCTGCTCCAGCCTTGCAGAATTCTGGGCTGAGTGTCATATGTGTTAACACAGATTCTTGTAAAAACAAGTAAGTCCTGGAGCACTTTTGAGAGAAGTTGTAGCATAAGCTTTCATAGATCCAAGTTTACTTCATCAGATGCAGTAACCAATTTATGAGTCCATGAAAGCTTAAGCTACAAAAGCTTCTCTCAGTCACAAAAATGCTGCGGATTTTTGTGTTCTCATTTGTTTTAGTTTTATGCATAGAGATGAAACTTACTTTTGTTAAAAAGAAACAATAGGTTGAACAAGTAACATTATTAGTACTTTATACCTGCATGCTGTTGTTTTGAAGTAACCTAGCTATGGGTTCAAATGTTGACTGTAACTGGAATATTAAGGACTTTTTGTCCCATATAAGTGTACATTTTAGCTTTACAATAGATCATTTTCTACGTGAGTGGTATTTTATATTGTTGTCCACGTGTTAAGCATTCCAGATACATAGGTGTGATCTATCAGATCTATTCACTTTCCCATCAGTTCATCAGATACATCTTAAGTGTCCTAATTATTTGAAAACAATCCTAGGAGTATGCTTGAAGATTTTTAAAAAGTCAGCTTTGTATTTAAGCGTTCTCCTGATAGCTTTAAGTGATGAAGAGTTGTACATGGGTAAGTGACTGACCAGACTGTCATGGGAGGAATGGAATGTTGCATCAATTTCCTATATTCAGCGTAGAAACCTAGTGAATTGTGAGAGGAGGAGAGTTTTCCCTTTTGTAATCAGTACAGAAAGACAGCAGGCTGTTTTAGTAAAGATGTAATATTTCTATAAGTGTTTTGCATTTGAAGAGATAATTGACCCAAATAATCCTTAGAACCATTTTATTGTTTAACAGTCCAGTTTATAGAGAGAGATTTTTTCCCAACTCCAGAAATTTCTGTTGATAGATGGAATGCCTCTGAATAAGGTCATTCAGTTAAATGTGTAGGCCAACATACACTGGGCTTTTTACAGAATAGAATATTTATCAAAACTTCTTAAAAAATAAATTATACATCATTAGTAAGCATGTGGAGACTTGCCTCCTCCTTTGCTTATGCAAATAACCCTTAGCCATCTGCATATGAAGCTGAAACCACTGCTAATATTACAATCTAAAACTAGTTTTCAGAATTGACTGAATTTTCAAATGCACTGTGGCTTTGAGATATTAACAGCCAAAAATATGGGGGAAAAATCATGAGCCTGCCAGTAACTTTCAATGATCACTGTTAACAGTCTCAGGATTCTGAACTTCTCTTTCGTTTATCGTATAGCTATGCAAGAAGAGATGTCCTTCCTCTGGGGAAATTCACAGTCAACCTAAGTGGCTGTCCAAGAAACAGTGTCTTCACAGAGCATATATATCGCATTATTCAGCAGCTTGTTCCTGCAGTAAGAATTGCATTTTTATTACTTTTGTCATAAATTCTTGTACACTAGTACAGTCATATGGGTATTTTGCTATGTTAGCTACCTATACTAAATGTTTTACTGAATATGCCGGAAGCATTCCTAGAAAAGGCAAATATCTGCTGCTGCACAGTATTTCTGCGCTAGTGCTTTAAATTTAGCTGGGTTGCATATGGAGAAAGGCGAGCTATAAATTCATAAAGAAAATTACCCATACTCTCTCCTTCCATGGTGATTGGGTACATGGGTGTAGAGAAGAACAGGCAGTTGTTCAGGGTGCAGGGGCTGCACATATGCATACACGTGCAGACACACACAGCCCACAGCCATTTTTTTCCTCTAATCGCTCAAACTGAGGAGGTCATTTTGCCATGTTCTCAATCCAAGTAAAAAGCTTGTCCCAATACAGAAAGTAAGCAGTGGTTCTTTCTGGTTTTGAAAAAAAGCCCCATTGGCTCTAGAATAGTCAGGTGGGAGAAAAACGTGGCAAAATTGCCCATTCCCTAAAGGGCACCATTCATATTTTGAGGTTGTGCAAGCTGTCACTGCAAGCTGTCACTATTCTGTATATCTGGCTTCTAGCCCAGTTAATCTGTCAGTATTTTCAGTAACGGGAAGGTCACTACACCACACTACCGTACTATTATTGTTAACAGTTAACAGTTTAACAGTCCAGTTTATGGAGAAAGATTTTTTCTCAGCTCCAGAAATTTCTGCTGTTGATAGATTGAATGCCTAGTCCTTGTCCAATATTGAAACCATTAAATCACACTGGCACAAAACATCATTCAGTAATAACATATATTTTAGAGTAAAACAGTAGGGCTTATCTTCTAAGGTGCTGTTTGCAGCTATTTGATCATGTCTTTTGGAATAGCTTTTTTGCACATCCATATCTCTGTTGTTTTAATGAAATACACTAGGCTCATTGTCTGTTTGGGCCACTTTGTAGCTGACAGAATGTTCATTTTTCTTGGCAGTCCTTTCGCCTGCAAATGACCATAGAGAATATGAACCGCTTGCAGTTTAACCCACACAAGGACTACACAGCTAATCGCTTGGTTAGCGGGGTACTACAGCTGGCAAGCAATACTTCCTTTGTCATAGATGAGACTTTGCTTGAGCAAGGACAGCTTGACACAAGAGGTTGGTATTTATGCATTGTCACAGTACAACACTCTTCTATTGCAATATATTAACAAGAAGCCAGATCATGGCATTCAGAAAATAATAATGATGATTGTGCATGTTGTATTAGCTACCTCACAGCTGACTCGTTTTTCCAATCAGGCTGAAGATTCTCAGTTTAATATTTAGTTAATTTTTTACTGAATTTTTTAAATCCTTAATTTCTCTAATAAAATAAACACAAGCAACATATGAGCCAAGTTCTAAACTATACAGTAAGATATGGGAATGGCATTAAAATGGAAGAAAATTTGAGTCTTTGCTAGGCATCCAAAACTAAATAAGGAAGGAACCAATTCACCTCCCTCAGGAGGACACTCCATAATTAGGGCACTACTACTGGACATTTAACTAGTGCCAACCTGTAACTTTACTGCTTAGGACTGATCGCCCCTACTGAGTTTACTGTGGAAGATCTTTGGTTTCTCTTTAGCTTTCAGTTTTGTTTTAGGTGCCTGCTCCCTTGATGCATACAGATGATGCCTTTTCACACTGCTAGTAACTTAGCACTGTAAAACTGCATTTATACCATAATTTAAAAGTGAATTTTTTACCATGTATATTCTCCCAAGTGAACAATTATATTTGGACATATTTCCCAAGATGTCAGTGATACCACTGTTCTCTTCATTGGCTTAGATGATAGAAACCTCAAGTTGGAATTGAGCACAAAGGCCATCCAGCTTAACCCCTTTCTTTCCATAAATGGAACAGATTTCAGATTAGTGGAATGGGGATTTCCCATTCTCCTCTGCAGCCTTATCTGCTCCCTTGAAAATCTGCTTGGGAATATTGGGGGACTCTCGGGAATGTTGTGCTTTGCTTTTTTTATAGTATTTTTATGAGGCACTTCAGAGCAATTTGTATGCTATTTGCTAATAAATGATGGCTGCTGCTCCTCGGGCTTACTCTAAAAAGGCACAGCACAAAAGGGAAAAGGAACAGGGAGAGCAAAGGGGCAAACAAGTCCCTTGGCAAAGCTGTTGGAATGGCTCTGCTTCCCTCCCTCTCCACAGCCTGCCGAAATGACTGCCAATGGAGACTATTGAGGGAAGAAGCTTCAGGGAGAGAGTCCTTCAGCAGAGCTGGTAAAATGGCCATCTCGCTCCCTTCTCATCCATCTTGCTGTAAATATGGTACAGAGAGCTTCACGTGGAGAGAAAACATGATGGAAATTGCCCCATTCTTCATGGAGCAATATAGTATCCTGTCAACTGTACACTGTCCCCTATTACATATTTCATGTTGAATAGTGTAGCCAATTGTTATGCATTAACATTGTAGTAGTAAAGAAATAGCTGTCCATGGCATACTGCCAGCGAAGAAGACAAGATCTTTTTCTGATACCATCCTTTGCTTCTAAGACATGTATTTGTTTAAAAGCCAGGGCCATTTACAAAAATGGACACTGAAAACCTAAAAGGAATTTTACATAAACCCATCTACTCTGATCTCTATGGAAGTTTTCAGGTTACCTGCCCCCCGCCATGTTTATTGTGATTAACCTGGCATTTGCTTAGAACTGTTGATTTAGCCTTGTTTAGTAGAGGAAAAAGATATAGTTTATTTTCAGTTGGTACATTTTGCAATAAGTGTAGTGCAATTTCCTTAAGACTTGACAAGAGGATTCTTTTTCCCTTACTGGAGGAATGAATTGTCACTATTCTGAAAGCAGTTATTCAGCTTTGCCAGCAAAAGCCAGTGCTGCCTCTACCAGTTCCAAGAAAGGTGCCTCATGTGAATAATTTGTATATCCTGCTTGCTTCTTATTCATTATTTAATGAGTAACTGTTGAGTGTTAGCTTCAGGCATCTACAGAAGAATATGAAGTTAAGAGAAAATAAAATTTAATCTGTAATTCACTGAGATCATTCTTGGGAGAATGAAGCTTCTAGTTTCATTCAGTTATAATCCCTGGCATAAAATGATAAATTAATCCTTGAAATGAGGCTCATAATTTTTAGGAACTTAAAGTGTTCTTGTGCTGTTGCTCTTTTTACAACTCAGTATTACACATCTGGGTTACCTTTTCTGCAGTCAGTGCTGGTTCTGTAGAAGTGGCCTGTCTTCTCATTAAAAAAAATGCCTTTCTTTGCTTCATCTTAGTTACACTTAAAAGGGATGTGATGAGGGCCTAATCTGCTTTTCTAGTTAAAAAAAAAAAAGGAATGGGAAAGATGCTACAAACTTGAAGAACAGTAGTTACCCACAATCAAGCTTATTCCCATTCTTGCTTTCTCAAAGGGATGGTAAAGCAGTGTACTAGCAATGTATGTCTGCGGTGTCAGTAAGAGGGTGTTGCTATGTAAGCTAAAGTGTCTCTTGGCTATTGCAGTGGTCTTTTCCGTGAAAGAAACAAGTACTGAAATGCCTTTCAGGGGAAAGACAAGTTGTTATAGGTTGATACATACTTACACTATATTGATATTTTTACATATTCCTAATTTTAATGTGATTTTATACTGTATGTTTTAATGTAGGTTGTTAGCCACCCTGACCACCTGTGAGGAAGGATAAGAGACAAATCATGTGCATTCTCTCTCCTAGCCTTTGAGTCACAAGACCATGGTATTGTTCATTTTTCAGGTCATAAGGAGTGCTTTAGCATTGTTGCTGTTTTCTCTTTCAGCTCAATAAGATTGATGTAGTAGCACCAAGTACTGTACACTTTTTGTCCAATAGATGAGCAGTAGAATTCAAAGACATAGCCATGTTAGTCTGGATCAGTCTGCAAAGAAATATCGTAGCACTTTTGAAAGTTTTTAAAGCTGAACTTGTCAACTCATCACTATATCCACAAGTGTTGCATTTCCATTTCTATTCACACACATACCTGCTCATTCATGGATATAAACATGTGTCTTCACTCCATGCATCTGATGAAGTAGATTCAGTCTACAGAAGTTGATGCTACAAGCTTCTTTCTCACAGTTAGACCCAAAGATGCTACAATATCCCTTTCTATTAAAAGGTAAAGAGAGTAAACATACTGCCTAATTACCTTTGATATCTTGAATAAAATTTCTGATGTTTTTTTCTTGTCATTTTAAGCAGAGGCTTTCTGCATAGGTATTAATACACCATTACAAAATAAACTCTTCCTGTTAACTGATAACCTCACATTTTGTTCTCACCAACCTTGAAGATTTTGCAGTGACATCGAAGGATTTCTTCTCTTTTGTCTCTCTAGGTGTACACAATGTGACAGCACTGGGTCACCTGATAACTTGGCAGAAAGTGGATTATGACTTCAGTTACCACCAGATGGAATTCCCATGCAACATTAATGTCCTTATCACATCAGAGGGCAGATCGCTCCTACCGGTATGGCAATGCTGAACTTGGAGGGAGGACCCATATGCATTTTATAACTTCATAATTAAAAAACATCACAGTATCCAAGACCAGCTAATTGTGTGTTGTATGTTAACTCCAGTTACAGCTTTGAATTGTTTTTAATATTTGCCACTTCACTTTTAAAATGAAAGGGAAAAGCCTAGAGTAGCATAAGGATGGGAGGCATAAAATTCAAGATATCTTTGTGTTTTTATTCATATTTGGTGCATATGTTATTGCATTTGTAGACAGAGGAGGAATGAGACCAGTTGAGCTACAAATTTAGACTTGAATTCTTTGGTTCTTCCCCTTGTATAGAGACTTGAGGTTTAAGACAGAACCCTGGAGCAAGTATACTGTTGGGGGACCGATAAAAAACAATTCTTAACCCGGTTTGTCTTTTATTGCAATAGAAGGGTCATGGATCTCTCTTGCACACGGAGCTAATTAAGTGAAAAGATAAATGATGGTGTGTAATTTCTTTCTGCAGTCAGATTGTCAGGTCCACCTGCAGCCACAGCTCATTCCCCCCAACATGGAGGAATACATGAACAGCCTTCTCACTGCAGTGCTGCCTTCCATTCTCAACAAGTTCCGGATTTACTTAAGCTTGCTGAGACTGCTTGATTACAGTATATCTGATGAAGTGACCAAGGTACAAAGAGATAGCCTTGCTAGTACCCATTCTGTGATTAGGTATTCAGTTTGGAATTAACTATTGCTGTAAGCAGTCGTTTCTCATAAATAATGCCATTTTGTGTATCATCTCTAAATATAATTAGTTTCTTTATCTAGCCATGTAAGATGGTCTAGATTGATTTTCAAACCATGTGCTGTCATTCTGAACTTGAAATGACCACTAGTTCTGCTTGTAGATTCATGGGAAAAAATTGAGTACTTGCTCAGTATTCAGTATTAGGAAGTAATATTGCAGTAAGTTGGCACTTTCTGTTGAGAAATGAAACTAGTCTGATCTTATAGTGAGGAGAATATTTTTTATAATACTGTCATTAAGAGACTAAAGCTCCTTATAAGGACCTACCTCAGCCATTAAGAGAGCTGTTAAGAGATGTGAAAGTAAAACATTTTTCCACTTTATAGACTTAGACCTGTGATCTCTCTTTCAGTAGGGTTTTTAAAAAATACAGCACAGCATTCCTACCAGTGGTTAGGGTTTAAAATATTATTGTGCGGGGGATGGGGGATGTCTACCTTGGCAGGGAAATTAAACATGGCTCAAAAACTGCAGTTAAGCAAGTGCAGTAATCTACATTATAGTCTCTGTTGAGATAGTTAAGTTGATTTGAGCATTCAGTGAAATCAATCTTGTTGACAGGCTGTAGAAGATGATTTTGTGGAAATGCGTAAAAATGACCCTGAGAGCATCACAGCTGATGATCTTCACAGAACTCTCCTTGTAGCGAGGTAAGTAGAACAAATGCAGGTTAGGTGACTGCAAAAAGAATCATTATCTCTTCATGGACCTTCTTCCCCACATGGCACATTTACTTCCCTCTATTTCGTTCATCTTTTTTCTAGCTTTTGAGCAGGAGGGTTTCTTCTTTGGCAGACAGCTGGACTCTGTAAACTAGATGGTGAATAGGTTATGACTGCTACACAGATCTACGTTAAAGGGACATCTAGCGAATACAGTTCAGTAACACTTCCGTAGAATCTGTTAAATTAAAACAGGGTTATTATAGTTGATCTTAGCAATACAGAGCAAGTTTTCGTTAGTACTGCTGTATGAAGTGTCTGAGCTCACTAAAATTCTGTGATGTACAGACTCAGCTTTATTAAAGGATTATAACAGTAAACGTGATCCAAAATTTTGTCCTAGACATTCAGGTTGCAGATGTAGCAAGGAGTCCCTTTTTCACATTCATTCATTCTGTTGCAGAGGAAGCTATCTTGCATGTATTCCCTATGCCAGGGCTGGCCAACTTGTGACTCCCTTCATCCCCTCCATTAGCCAGGCACACTGGTGTTGATGTGAGTCGTGCTCCAACAGCTCAAGGGGCACACTGCTGCTCTTTATAATATTGCTGTCATTTCTCTGAACTTGTTCCTGAAGAATGGTGGGGAGATGCAGTGCTCATCCAGCTGTTACGTGAAATAGGAACAGTTTTATACTGCAATGCCTGCCTTATTCAAGGTGGAATATTTGTTGAGCCCTAAATGGGCCTGTCATACCTTAGGAAGTGCTGCTCCTCTGCCTCTCTCCCCTTTTTTACCTCTCAGTAGTTAGGGTGACCATGGGAAAGTCACACTCTCATCCTTAAAGGCAATGGCAAACCTCTTCTGAATAAATCTTGCCAAGAAAACCCTCTAAGGTTACCATAAGTCAGAGTCAACTTGAAGTCACGTAACAACGAAGTTAGTGTTTCCCTGTTTAGATTCTGGCTTGCAGGAAATTTGTTTTGTGGCTGAATAGAACATTTTTATTAGTTGTAGATTGCCCTCAATGTTAGTTAAGGAATTCAGAAACTTAAAATATTAGTTATGCCCAAGTGGCAGGTGTGTGATAGGTTTGTTTAAAGGCTCACATCATTTGTCATTGTTAAGCAAAACTTTTCTAAAGTCCTTTGTGGACCACAGGTAACCCTCTACCCCAAAGTTTGTAAACATATCTTCAGTATGATTTTTGCCTTAAAGCTGTGCCAATACACAAAAAGTGCACACAACTGTGGCAGTTTTTTCCTCCCCCATATTTAGTTATATAGCAGCCCAAGGAGAGCCAGTGTGATAAACATAAGTGACAGAGGAATCAATCCTAGTGTGCCCTGATGTGCCAATAAGGTGTGGGAGGGTGAGGGGGAATTACCCCCCCCCCATGGTTGTTCACCCCTGCTTTAGAGGTCTGTAATTTCCAGTTCAGCTTTATTGTATGTTTGTGGCTATAATTTGTCCTTTTGATTTTAAATACTTTCATTAGAATACAGTACTTTTTTGGATAATTACAATTACACAATAGGAAATATGAAATACTCTTCTATTAGGCAGATAGCAGAAGTTTAAAGCTTCTTCTATTACAAGGTATCTTTCTCATCTGTGCTTCTTGCCTGCAGGTTCCTTTCTCTAAGTGCTGGGCAGACAACACTTTCACGAGAAAGATGGCTAAGAGCAAAGCAATTGGAGACACAGCGCAAAGCCAGGCTACAACAACAGCAATGTGTGAATGGAAATGAACTCTAGAGTTACAGCACTCATGTTGCTTACGTGACTGCAATTTTTGCCTAATATGTCAAGCTAGTCTGAAGAGAGCTTAATGTTTATATTGGGTTTTGTAGATAATTTATACCAGAAAATTATGGCTCTTTTCTCAAACTTGGAACACCATAAATTGTATTCAGTAGATTAACACTGATTAATTTTTTTGAAGCTCATTTTGTAACTGAACTAGCAACTATAGACAAACTGTTTGATATTAAAGGTTTATTATAAAAATGTTGTCTCACCTTTACTAAACTGTAAATATATATTGGGACACTGACTTCAGGAGGTTGGAGTGGGACTTCAAGCCATAATCTGAATCACTTCCCTACTCATAAGTAACAACTGGTAACATCAGCTTCTTTGTACTGTAGATATGTCCTAAGGGAGCACTAATTTTGTAGCAGTTTCAATATTTACCATTCACCTGAAATACCAAAGAATGATAATGGCTGGTTAACCAGTATCATGATCATTCAGCAGCATGATCTGTTACCATCATACCATGCTGTTCTTTTGATGGTATAGGTAATATAAACTGCTGAAGGAATCACTTACACGTATTTGACTTCCTAGCTTCAGCAGAAGCATTCCACACACCCAGATTGAATTATAAGAACTCTGGAGCACTACAGGTACATACATACTCTGCTGGCCAGATTTCTTGGACCTCAGAATAACATTCTGGGCTGCACGCGGCATGGAAATACTGGCAGTAGGGAGAGGGCTTTCTTTCAAGGAAATGTGTATGCTATTACTGATTCCATTCAGGGACCCTCCAAACTTCAGAGGAAAACCATCATCCTAGAGTAATAAGTATACTGATAAATTTCAGAGTTTTTAACTCTTTCATAGAGTAGAAATATCAAGAGCAAAATGTATTGAAAACAATACAGCATGTTTCCATATTGTTAATCTTGAGGCTCTGTCCAAATTCAGCGAGACTTCGTTTAGTCACTCTAAAAAGTCCATCTCATGCAAAACTTAAAAAAAAGTTCAATTTCAAATGTTTAAAAACATGCCAAATGCTATCAGTTTCCTTTTCAAGATAAAAATAAGTTTCTTTCTCAAGATAAAAATCCTCTCAGCTGCCACCTGCTGTACATGTTTTGTCTAAGCAGATCATGTTTTTTTTTGTCTTTCACGGCAATATCTAATAAGGCACCACTGATTGTTATCTTTCAGACTCTGTATCAAACATGAGCCATAATTGTTTCCATTTATTCATACAGGCTATTTAGAAATCCCTTTAATGTGTCATCAATGGTGTGTTACTTTCTACAGAGATATTTTTCTTAGGAAGGCCAAGCAAAATAAGTAGAATGAGCCAATATACAATTGCATCTTTTCTCAGAACCAGAAACAGAGTAAGATCCCATTCTCTAAGATTTTAAAAGTGGGAAATACGGTTAATAACTGCTATATACCTCTGAGACGACCGAAGACTTATACTAGAATATTAGTTTCAGCCTGTTAAGAGAATCCTGTATCTCTTCAAAGATGATCTTTGAAAATCCCTTGCATATGAGCCATATACACCAAAATGCATACAATCTGGGGGGGTTTATTAAAATATTTCTCATATAGATTTCCCACTTTAAAACAATACTGTTTTATTTTAAATACTCACAAATGTACACAGACACACCAAAAAAAGAACATACGTTACAGCATTAAGAAATAAATAACAAAATGGAAACAGTATCAAAAGTATTAGACAAAAAAGACAATCTGGTTAAGTTTATAATCACTTCTGTTATAGTAGATAAACTCAAAGACATCATGACGCTTGCTAATTGCTTAGAACGGTGTGTGCTGCCTAGCTATAGTACACAAGTATTAACGTACAGAGTCCCTGGCAGTAGAATAAGGATTATTGAGTATGAATCCACAAGATACCAATATCCACTGCTGTTCTTGCAACTACATTCTGCTATAGACCACCCACAAAAGTGCTCTGGGAAACAGTATGACCTATAGGAATTGTCCCTATGCACATTAGGCTTTTTGGATCACATCCCCAGAGCAATTACTTAAATACAACTTCATTCCCTTAGCAGTACTGTGACAATCCAGAACTGACCTCAACAAATTACAACTATGTTAATTGTTCTGAGATACTTTTACATTAATCTGGTTCTAAATAGCAATATGAGTTTATGGATGAGTACGATGCAGTTATGTTATTTTTGGTGTCTTCCTGCTTGAGTTTAAGGAAGTTATAGTATCTCCTATGAGTACTACAGCACATGTCCAATATTTAGCATTTACTTTTGTAGTTAAACACCTTTGTTTTTCCTCAAAAAAAGGAGCATAAGAGTAAGGAACCAATTCTATTACCAAAAGACACATAATAGCTTCCAGACAGACAGTAAGGGCTTCTTTAGGATTTCTTTTATAGGTAAACTCAGCAGTTTTTATATATTACTGTACTGGATTCCTCCAAGGTACCATAGCTACCAGTTAGAAGAGGTAGGAAAAAGGAATGAACTGGTCGGGAAGGAGAGTAAATTCCTAAGCATACATATTGAAATAATTTCTCTGCAGAGACCAGTTCCTTGGGAATGCAACTCAGTCAACAAACACAAATTTTAAAAATTAAATTTAAAAGCCTGAAAAATAAATAAGATGTTATCTTGGGGATAAAATGTTCACTGGTACAGTGCAGGATTAATAAGGTAACAGGTATCAGTACCAGACTCTCAATATAAATATTCTACATAAATCAGAATACCTATAAAACCCAGTTTCAAAAGATAATTGTGCAAGTGATCACTCAAACTAACAGCATGCACATCAATTAACAGTGTAAGAGCTCCTTGTTTAGTACGGTTAACCTTCACCAGCTCAGCTGCCAGGGAATACTTCTGAAACCTGTTCAGAACCCACTTAACTTCTCCCACACTTCTCTGTAAACATAATTACTTGTATGTTCACCAATATTCAATGGCAGTTTGTTCCTCCTCCCCAGGGTTGCATTACAAATTTTTTGTTTAACAATATGTACAACTGCATCTGGAGAGCTTGAGCTCTAGATCTGAATTATCCGTGTCTGACACTGTGTAAACATTTCTCTCAGTTCATTTTGTTGAATTTCATTTATACATTCTGATTCAGCTGGGCTCTTCTGGACTTTCGCAACTGCAAAGCTGATTCCTTGGGTCAAACCAGCTTGTGTAATATTAGCCATCTGGGCCATGGAACTGCGGATTTTTGCAAAAGGAGAGACTGCTCTACTGCCATTGCTCTCCGCTGGTGAAGGAGTCATGTGAAACCCTGTCTCAACTTCCAGAGCATTGGAGGAGGAGCCTGGGCTATGAGATGTAGAATTCATCTGTTCAACTGCTAAGAATTGTGGTCCTGTCTCTGAAAACGGAATATTCAATTTAGATGGTCTAGAAGGAGCCTCATTAGTTCTTCTAAAACAGAGTTCAGTTTTCTCAGAAGCATTTTTGCTGTCACAATCTGTTTGTTGGAATTCTTGAAATAACTCCCATTCTGACACACTGGCCATCTTAATCTGAGCATCCTGTACAAATCTTGTGGCAGTAAGCATCAATTGGCTTAGGTGGACTTGACAGCTGTATTGTCAGTGAAGGAGTCCCCAAATGCTCTGACTTCATATGTCAGTCTGTCTGTCTGACTTTAATATCTGTGGGACATGGATTTCTGAAGGAGAGGGGATATGAATGTCATGTTCAGAGCTGCTTAGACTGTGAATTTATGATGGAATTCAGGAGCAGAGGCATATGTACCACAACTAGGTAAGACATAATCTATGTTCTCCAAGGAGTCCACGAAACTGCCTGTCATCATCAGATTTAGAATTTGTAAGGAAGTCATCTGAATGAAATGAGTCATTATCTGAGGAAATTGAATGTCTGATCTTCTGCATTGACTTTTGTTTCTGTCATGGCG
Source organism: Iguana delicatissima (assembly GCA_948472985.1). NCBI lineage: Eukaryota > Metazoa > Chordata > Lepidosauria > Squamata > Iguanidae > Iguana > Iguana delicatissima. The sequence continues at coordinate 170,858 of CAOKZL010002729.1, read as the reverse complement.
TTTTCCATGGTTTCAATACTTGTCTATCAGATTTCCAAAGATTGACTTTCAGATTGGGCTTTGAGAAGTTGACTTTCATTTCAGGCTTTGGAAGCTCCCCAGCTTTCTAAGGTTGCTCATATTTACATTGGATTTGGTTTGTTTCACCTTCTGATTAAGAGAGAGAAAACTTGCTCATTAAGTAATTCTTTCCCTGAGCCGAGGAGCCTCTGTTCTGGGTTCGAATACCGATCATCTTTCATGGGGTTTACGCCCTGGCAGAATTTGGAGAAAAACATGTCTTCTCATACACATAATCTCTACATTTTACTTCTTCTACATTCACAAAGTAGAGCTCACAGGCATTACTCAATCAAAAAGGTAGGCCTGGACACTACAAACTATTTTTCCCCCTCCTTCAATTAAACCAACATTTTCTTCCATTCACTTGCATAGGCCCAAACCTGCCTCCAAATGGGGTGGAGGTGGAAGCCCCAGCCAGATCTGGGGCACCAGGGTTCTTAGTGGGGAATGAAGAGTTAGTACTTACATGAACGATCATTCTGGGATGACAGGAGGAGCAATCCACGACTCCTGGGGTTTTATCCTCGTGCCAGCTTACACAGGAGCTGTTCTCGAGCTAGATGGAAAGATCCGTTAAACCGGCTCCTGTCCCTCTCCAGCCAGTTTCCTTTCCCTAGCGTATCTACTCTAGTTCCTATCTCCCACCTACTCCTTATGATCCCAAATCCTTCCTGTAGTGGTGGGTGTGGATTGCTCCTCCTGTCATCCCAGAACTAGCATTCACGTAAGCACCAACTCTTCATTCTCGGGCTGACAGGAGGATCAATCCACGACGCCTGGGGCCTTCCCAAGCCTACATATGGGTGGGTTGCTAAGTTATATCACTGCCTGCAGAACCCATAGTACCCAAACCGCCTGGCAGATTTGTATTTATCCAGTTTGTAACGCTTAATGAAGGTCATTGCCGTTTCCACCTGGGCTGCACTGCATACATCTTCCAATTTAGTAAAGATAAACGAGTCATAGGAGGAATTTGATGTTGCAGCCCCCATTCGTATCTAGAACAATGTGGCCACACATTAATGGCACGCGGCTGTGTTTTTGCATAATCATAGCAGAGGAAACTAAGTCTAATCCATCCCGCAATTATCATTTTACTAGTCCGCTGGCCCAGAGTCTTTGGCTGAAAAGGTAGCAGCAACGCATCTGAGTGGCGGAAATCCTTTGTTCTTTTATGGAGGCCTTCACCGCTCTCCTTACATTTAAAGTGTGCCACTTTTTCTCCAAATGACATACTGGTTTCAGGCAGAAAGTTGGCAAGTCATCTTCCTGCATGCTCTATGCAATCCAAGACAGGCACTTTGGCAAAGAGAGGGTCGAAGCCCAAAGTTAACTTGTCTTGCTCAAACTTGCACAAGCGCTCATTAACCGACAATGCTGCCAACTCTGACATCTGTCTAGTCAAGTAATCGCAAGAAGAAAAGCAGTCTTAAAAGATAACAGCCTCAGAGATGACTCCCTTAGTGGTTCAAATGGCGGCCCAGTCAAGGCACCAGGTTCAAGTCCCATGATGGGCACCTATGCACAGTTGGAAGAGATAACAAGCACCTGCTCCTTCTAGAACCTGTTGACATATGTCGTTGGATGCTTAGTATAAGCATCCACAGATAAAATAGCTGATAGTGCTGCCACCTGCCTCTTCAAGGTGTTAGGGCGCAACCCTTTATCCAATCTGTCTTGTAAGGACTCTGCAGTACATGCAGCACTCCCATCTCTGCCTGCAGGGCCTCATTCCTCTACACCATCTCTGAAAAGTTTTCCATGTTCTGTCATATATTCTGTGTGGTCTCCCTTCATGAGCCCAGAATAGTTTTGACCACACTGTCCACATAACCATGCTGTGTTAAAAACCGCCTTTCAATTTCCAAAGCTGTGCCCAGACTCAGCCATTCGGGAATTTTTTTTGCAATGGCTCACTGGCCCCAAACAGTAAGTTCGGCCTCACAGAGATAATCCCCCCCACGGAGGCCCCATGGCTAATTGCAGCAGCAGTGGAAACCATGGTCTCCTTGGCCAGTGTGGTGCTATTAATACCACTGATGCCTTTCTCCAGGCAGATCTTTGTCAGAACTTTCTGCACAATTCAAATTGGGGGGAATGCATAGTGTGTCCCCGGAGGCCACGTTATTGACAGCACGTCGTGTGTTTCTGCACCTTCGTCTCTGCGATGGAAAAATACCTTCTTAATTTGGTATTTTCCCCAGTAGGGGCAAACAAGTCCACTTGTAAGGACCAAAATACTTTCTATGTCATGGAAACCCTCCCTTGTTGAGATGACTCCCTGGGTGTAGCCAATTTCTGCTCAGAGAGTCCCTGCCTGTATATTCAACTCCCCTTTCAAGTGCACAGCTGTGATTGATCTTACATGAGTCTTGGTTGATGGAAAAGACGTGCAGACTCCACTATCAGGGGCACAGAATGTAATCCGCCCTGTTTGCAAATGTATGGCTTGACTGTCATGAGCTGTCCGCTGAAAACCTTCACATGACGGTCTTTCACTAGATGCAAACAACTCTGAAGCGCCAGGTGAACAGCCTTCAACTCTAGGTAACTGATGTTGAAACACCTGTCCAAGGGTGTCCAACAGCCCTGCACTGAGTAACCTTCGCAGTGGGTTCCCCAACCTGTAAGACTCGCATCTGTTGTTACATGGACAATGTTCTGTTTCTGGATAGGGACACCAGTAGCCACATTCCTTCCTTTCAGTCACCAAGTCCAGCAGTGGATATGCTGCCTCGGAGTGTAGTGAAGTCTCCTTCTTAGGAGGTTTTTAAGAGAGGCTAGACGGTCATCTGTCAGGAGTACTTTGAGGGTGTTCCTGCATGGCAGGGGGTTGGACTGGATGGCCCGTATGGTCCCTTCCAACTCTACATTTTGATGATTCTATGATTCTAAATGTATCTCGGCCCGAGTATGCTGTCGCACTACCACCTTGTAATGTCTGTTCTTCGTCGCCATCCAAGCTCATGCTTCATCAGCTTCTGTAGTGGTTTTCCATGAGAAGCTTCCCCCATCCTAACCAACTGCACTGTGGAAATGCAAGGAGCTCCCTAAAACTTTTGCCAAATGCATCAGTCCACTGACTTGCTGTGAGACAACCTGCCAGCCTTCTGTGCTGCACCTTCTCCAACCTTTCTTGGGAACGATATTTTCCTCTTCCATGTATCTATTCTTGCACCTAAATGCGTCGATATCTTTGTTGGGTTTAACATGCTGTTCTCGTAATTGTATAGAGGTCCCATAATCTCTTCTAGTAAACCCGGATTGTTAAATCCAAGTTTTTCCTTACCTGGTCTCCGATTGTGCCTTTAGTAAGATGTCGTCCTAATAATGGGACAACCCTGCACCTCTCTCTGCATCCAGAGGAAAGCTATCAACAGAATCAGCACCTTCTGTGAAGACGTGTGGAGCTATGTCAAGCCAAAGGAGGGCCTTGAATTGGTAGTGATAATCCTGGCAGTTGAATCTCAGGTATATCCTGTCGTCCGTAGACATGGGAACATGAAGGTATGCCTCCTTGAGGTCTATAGACGCCATGTAGTCCCCCAACAGCAAATTTTCTTTGATCGATTGTAAAGTTTCCATTTTGAATGTTCGGTATTCCACGAACTTGTTGAGATACCTCAGAATCTCTCAGCACTGGCCTGTGCTTGCCATTTGGCTTGGGAACCAGAGTAGCAATCCCAGAATATACACCTGCTGACTTTTGTGTTCCAGGACCTTCTCATTGCCTCTATTTTTGCAATGAGTTTTATTTCCTATAAACCACCTGTTGTTTGGTTTGCTCTTTCAACACTGGAGACCTAAGAAATCTGTCCTTTGGTCTCGGACTGGAATATATTTTGTAACCTTGAGTTATCACATTTAAAACCCAACAGTCTCATGTTATCCGAGACCATCTGTTTCCAAAGGACAGAAGTCTTCCTCCCACTTTTCGTTGTTGGTTGTCAATACTGTGTCTCTCCTCACTTGGAATTGCTTCCAAGCTTCCCTTGTCCTTGTTCATTGTACTGGTACTGTTTGGGGAGCTGTGGTCTTTGCCTATTCCATTGATATCGACTAGCTCTGTATTAAGAGCTTCTCCTGGAGACGCTGTAAGGTCTTCCCCCCACGAAAGGAATAATTAGAAAGCTTCGAAAATTCCTTCTATCTCACTCCTCTTTTGTAGAGCTGGCATCATTGTTCTTTTCTTCGTTTCCACTAACACCTTCTCCAAGGCCTTTGAACGAAGGCACCATATTTCCTGGGAATGGCAAGCGCAATCATTGCGTGATTCCGCTATCTTGCCTCCCAATGTCGCAACAAATCATAAAGGAAATGCCTCATCATTGATCGTTCAACAAGATCATGTTCCTTGTGGTTGCACATGCAGCAGCATCTAAGCCAGCATTCATCCTATTCTACGTCCTCTCTGTATTCTGCCTCCACCGCCTTTATAAACTCATGTACTGTCCTTATATTTTTCTTGTGTTCCCAGTATGTCCTGAGACCACAACACTCCTCTCTGCTCAGCAGAGATGGTAGTTGGTAGCAGATGCCTTTATCGTCGCAGATGCTGCTTCATGTGCTTTCCTAAGTGATGACTCAGCCCTTCGCTCACTGACCTCCTTCAACTGGGTGTCCCCCTCCCTGAGGACAACAGCCCCCAAAACCAAGCCTGCAATTGGAGCATCCATTGGAGGCACTGTAAGAAACTCTACATCATCCTTCACAAAAGAGTGTAATTTCTGGCTGTACATCAGACCTGTCTGGCATTCCCCAGAAGACCACTCAGTCATGATGAGAATTTCTCAAGAGGTTTGGCAAAGGAATTTCCATTCCCCTAGCCTCTTTTCTTTCTCTTTAATCACCAATGGGGTAATTTATCTTCCTTATTCCTCTGCTTCATCTATCTTTAAATAACTGTCCATCTGATGTTTCTAAGGTACCTTCTCAAAGTACCCTTGAGGTGTTTCTGTCCTCAAACATCCTATCTGTTTCTGATTTCCTACCTCTTCAATATCAGATACTGGAATCTCCTTCCTCTCATGTCTAACACTTCTGCTGCTTATATCTTCATCACTAACATCTATTTCCTGTTGTATTGCTTTCCTAACATCTATTTGCTTATGACACTTGTTGCATTCCAACCTCTTGTCCTTTGGAAAATTAGACCTATCCTTATGTACCGCAACTGCCATGTTGCTGGTATTTGGTCTTTGTTCCTGTTCCACTCTCCTTCTTTTAGCCTGTTGCTGTTCATTTTGTACTCCAGTGCATTGATAACTGTGTAATTTAATTGTTGTTGCAAATTCATTTGACTAGTAGTGCCCAATCCATGTTGTGGATCAGCTGTTTACATAAATTCATCCTTCTGTACATGGCCAGTTGATCACTTAAATCACAGCTGTACCAATTCATTGGTAAGTGGTGATTTATTTTAACATTGCCTGAAATTGTGATTTGACAGCCTCCTTTATAAGCTGCTGCATTTCACCCTGAAATGTTCCCATAGGGCTGTTGTCTCTGGCTCCCCAGGCCACCCCACCATACCTCTGCAGAGTCTTCTTCCCAGTCTCCTAAGCTTTTGTTGTGGGCATTCGCCAAGCTCCATCCCTGTCATAATTCTGTTTCAATTCAACAGGGCCTACTGTTCAGCATTACAAAATCTTGGTCGTGTATTGGTTTTCATCTACAACCATCGCAGCAGTTCCCCATGAGTCCACAGCCCTTGCAGCAGTCACTTCTGCGTCATGGGCCACGTGCGCCGCATCGGCAAACGTGCACCAACCCTCCTAGGCTTCTGAGGGCCTGCCTGCATCATGTGGCGCCATCTTGGAGTCCTTATTTCCAAATCGCAGCCGGAACTCTCGCCAGTAAGTTTCTGGCCATGCGATGCCAGTTTTGGCAACCCAGACTTTTCCAGCTTCTTTACCTTTTTCTTTGATTTCTTTTGACTTCTTAGCCTCAGGAGCCCTTTTGCCGGCCACAATTTTTATATCATCTGCGTCACTCTCACTGCAGTACTTTAGGAAATCTCTTCAAAGCTCCGCAGAACGATCGTCGTCACAAATTGCGGCTTTTTTTTTCTGGCCATTTACTCCATTATCATCGGCGGTGCACGCGCAATGGCGGTTTGCACGGTATTGATTTCACCTGTTGAGTTAACGTTCTGTGGCTGCTGCAGACTGAATCCTCTGTGGCCACCAAATAAGCATTGCCATTTCTTTCAGTAGACATTTTCATTAATCTTTCGGTAGTCTCCTACTTTCTCCCGCTCTACAGTAAGCTATTTTTCCCCTGTGTTACTGGAGAGGGACCCAAATATGTCTTGCTGGCATGCAGGAGGAAAAATAAACTGGCTGGAGAGGGACGGGAGCCAGTTTAACAGATTTTTCCATCTAGCTCAAGAATGGCTCCTGCATAAGCTGGCGCGAGGATCAAACCCAGGCGTTGTGGATTGATCCTCCTGTCAGCCCAACAATAAGCTTTACCCTTTACTCTCCCACTTTCTTCTGCAGAGGACCTCCTTCCTCCTTTTTCAAGTGAGTAGAGCAATTTTTTCATTTTCCACAGGAAAAAAAAATGAACAAGGATACAAAACAGCTTGCGGACTTACACTCCAGATTCTTTCAATATATCTGTGAAATGGCTCTGAAGCCAAACATACTCCCAAAAGGCACAGTACCAGTACGTATATGCATACAAGCTCTTAGCATGTCAACAGAAAGGTGCTGTAAGCAACATATCTGTTAAAACTCAACAGAGCTGGGGCTCTGAGAATCTATGGTTGGGACAAGTAAAAACTCACCTTTCCAGTTTTTTCTCAATAATAGGCACATCTAAGCCCAGAGCTTGTTTTGTGATTCTCAGCATCTCCGCAATGCACTGAAGAGTGTCTGAAATAAAAATTAATCCATAATGATCCTGAATAGAGCATATTATCTTTTATTTCCATATTGGAGGAAAGGGGAGATGTAAGTTGTACTTCAGGTCTTTGAACAGTTCTCTGTCTTAACTAGGTAAGAGCTATTTAGCAAGGAAAGTGAACACAGATCAAACCATACAAGAGAACAAAACCAAAAAAGCATTAGTGAGATACCGTCTCTACTATCCCTTTTGAATTTTTACTACTGCCTCCAGCCTATTACTATGGCCCTTTTCGCATGGTATTTGCCATGCGAAAGGGCCTCCAGAGCATCACGCGATCGCGTGACGCTGCCAGAGCCAGCAGGCGCCAATCGCGCACTATTTCATTTTCATCTTGTAACCGAAAATGGTGCGTGATCATGCATCACTCCAGGGCCCCACACGCACTTACCATGCATGCAGAGCCGCCAGAGCCGCAGCGCTCAAGTTTCCTCCCCAGCGCAACCTGGGAAAATGCCCAGCTGCACTGCAGAAGGAAGACGTGGAGCCTCTCGCAAGAGGCTGCTTGCGTGATCCCCGCACCCCAGCGCCAAAAAAAGGTAAGTTGCGGAAAGGGCCTATGACAGTAACCCTGTGTCTGAGATACTACACTTCAGATTGCAGGAAGGCCTGTACAGTACTAAATATAAAAACAAGAACTGCTGTCCACATGAAACTAATATGAACAAGAGTGCCTTAGGTATGATGCTAGAAAACCATTCTGCTGACTTGCCTCCATCATATATATAGCAGATGGTGGGGCTGCAAATGAAAGGGTTAAAGAGAAAAAATCCATAAGAGATATTAAATCCTTATCCTCCTCTCACACCTGTAGTTCATCCTTCTGGAAAAAATTTTCCAAGGGAAAAGCTGATGCAATTGGTCACCAATGGAATCCATCCAGCAGACAAAGGAACTGACTGTACAGAATAAAACTAAATGGGGGCAGGACTAAGCACCACTGATTGTGTAATAGATTTGATCTGGATAAATAATTGAGCTAATTAACTTGGAAAAACCTAACTACAACACACATGTGTACAATACAATAAAGATGCATTTCCATTTTGTTGTCACTGAATCTAGAGTTCCTATTACTGAATCAGATCTAGAGCTCAGTTACTCCATTTTGTTATTACTGAAATGACTGTATTGTTCATGATGTGACCAACAAAATTTTTAATGTGGATTTCTGGGAAAGCACAGAAACAACGAGAAGAGTGATATGCTTCTGTTCTAAAAAAGCAATGTGTTACCTTTTCCATCTTCTTCAGGATTGCGCATCACAGCTCTTAGGGTATGGAAATATCCACTTGTGTCTTTGTATTTATAATGCAGCCGCATGCATGAGAACTTTGGTTTCCCAAAAAGAGTTGGTTCAGGCCCTTTTTAAAAAAGCATTCACATTTTAGAAACACAGAATGAATTTTACAAAGAACACAGTCAACAACATTTCAACTTCTTCCACAAGCAGCTATTTTACCTGGATGTATCAGAAGAAAAGACAAAACAGTGAGCTACCATCCCTCACCCCAACACACCAATAGTTAGGACCACCTGCCATTTGGCAATACCATTCCCCAAACTGTCTTCACAGGTTTTACTATATAGCTTCATCAGTGTATCAAGAAATAACAGATTTACTTATAGTCCCTTTCTCACCCAATACCAGTGTAACGCAAAGGCTAGAGATATTCAAGTTCAAACTTCCCTTCAGCCATAAAGCTGACTGGCTGACCTAGGGCGAGCCACAATCTCTCAGTCTAATCTAACGTACCACAATCTCTCAGTCTAATCTAACGTACATGGTAACTGCAAGGATGAAAAGGGGAGAGAGAATGGTACACACCACTTTGCACTCCTTGGAAGAAAAATACGTAAATGCAATGAATACAAATATCACCTTGCCTTGGATATTCCACCTATTACTTTTTTTCTTTTCCACTGTAGTCACATGACTACACACATTGCTACACAATGCTTTGGTAGAAGGGGTATATAATTTTTTTTAAATATCCTAAATGTTCAATAGATAGGGAAGTGAGGAAACAGTCTTTCAAAGTTTTTTGTTTTTTTGTTTTTTTTCAAGGACAGTGACTGATATCACAACAATGTTGGCAGGAAATGGGATAGAATGAACTAAAATGCAATGGCTTTTGAATCTTACCTATTTCTATCCTCTCCAAATCTTCAAGGCTCAGCCTTTGGTACTGATTTACTTTATCTATTTCATCATCATAACTAGACAAAGAAACATCAATACCTAGAGTTAGATCTGGGTTTACTTGTACCTGAATCCTATCACAATGCAGTAAAAAAATGAGCTAAGATGTTCTAACATCTTTGTTTTTAATGCTTAAAATAGAAAAAAATCTTACTTACTAGGCTACATAGTAGGCACAGTTAGAAAGCAAAAGGAGAACATCCACATCTTTGTGAGTGGCATCAATGAGGCTAAACAAAAATGAACCACAATATTTTACAATAATGCTAGTGATATACTGAGAATGTCAGACACACTTCTCAAGTCTTTTGCATCCTATATCTAATAAGGCCTTGATCATAAGACACATAATTATGAATACACTGAACTATATTTGCTCATGCACAGTCTCGCATATCCAGTAAAAGCAAACACTGCCAAACAGATCTGATAAGACTTCTCATTATATTATAACGTACTGCCACTTTTTTCTATGACCAGATCCCATTCCACAAAAATTCCACATTTTGTGATCACACAAAGTGGGCATATTACCATTCTATCAGTAGCAGCACTAGGGAATTGCATCACTTTAATACTCCCCTTGACCCAACCATTCTGCATGGCCACCAATTTTAGCCACCACCACAGCAGTATTTGCTATTATGATTTTTCTAATACTATACTTTAAGCAGTTCTCAGAGCAGTTAATAAGGAATATACACAAAACCAACAAAAAACAACAGAGCAACAACAGCAGAATCTCAAATGGCATAAAACTTTGATAAGGCAAAACAAGTTGAAATAAAAAAGCACTTCACTTAGCAACAAAAGGAATCAGGAATATCTTTTTTGGAAGAGTACACCTCAAATCAATACTGGTTATCTGTGCTGGATACATAACTTTCAGACTGTGATATTATGTCTACACTGCATTCATGATTTGGGACTTTGAAACTTAAAGGTCAATTTATGTTATCTCTGTGAGTGGACGCTGCTGAGGTTCAAATATATATGGAGCATGTCAGATTGGGGAAAAGATCATAACATATTCATTACCTTAAGGACAACAGTTGAGAGACTTCTCCTACATTCCCACTATACTATGTCATGACACATTCAGTATTTGTGAACACCACAGTATTATACAATTCATGTGCTGCATACCTTGGGTCACAATCAATAAGTGCCCAACCTCCATGGAATGTTTCATCATCAGGTAAAAGCAGTTTCATGTAACTTTGCAGCAACTGGCTAATCAGTTCTTGATGACTTCTCAAGTTTTCCTTGTGCAAAGCTTCATGTTCTTTCTCTTTTGTAAATATGGAATAGAGATCCTCTGTCACAGGAATACCCTGCATTAAATCTAGACCAAAGGAAAACAAAATATATAATGATGGTCCAATAGTAAAACAACAGGGGGTTAAAAGAAAAAATCTGGCAATAGGATGTATGGTAACAAAAGCAGAGCTGAGGATGTTGGTGGAGAAGAGGATATGTTTGGCCATATCAGTTTTCAAAATTACATTTTAGCAACACAGTTGACATAATTTAGCAAAAAGAGAGCCAGAGAGGAAGATTTATGGGTTGTCTATGGTCCACATTTCTGCTGTAATTGCAGTGGGCCAAAATGCCCTTTTTTCTGAAAACAATAAAAGCGTTTTCATTACAGTTACAATATTAAACGAATAAATTTCTTGAACTTCTGAGAAAAAAATATACTACACTTCCAAGAAAATTCAGCTGAAATGGGCCAGCCCCACTCATACTTCTTTATAATCATAACTGAATACTGCAAAGAAGTCTCAAAATAACATTCTCTCACCATAATACAAGCATACATAACAAACCCACATGAAATTAAACTTTTTAAAAAGTGAGTCAGAAGAAAGAAAAATTCAGTACATACATATTTAGCAATTATTCACTATGAAACTAAAATAAAACCATTCTCACCTATGACTGCCTGTCTATAAGCATCCCTGAAGCGATTCAAGTAGTATCTATTTGCAGAGTTAACTCCATCTTTCATGACACCTGCCAACTTTCTTTCACCAGTCCTTGTAAAGTCACCCTGTTGAATATTCATTCTCCTGGTTATTCACAAGTTAGACATCTAAATTAACAGTGCTTAAATTTCAAGACTATGTTTTGAAGAACATGCACCTTTCAGAACCAGAAAGTGACATTTTAAAGGAAATGTTCTTCAGTATATTAAAATACATTCTGTATATTCAGAATCACCATTTGGAAGCACCTTTTGTCAAACAAATTTTCAAAAGTCTTAATATAAGGTTTACAGCATTCAGAGTGACAATATGGAATTGTATTCCAGTAGTAACATGAAGATAATTCATGTTTCAGTGCTATGTTTAATACGTAACAGTGCATTCAATTCAAGACCATCTTATCAGTATCATGCAATCTTTTCTCAAAAGAACAGCCAATGACTATAAATACAATACAGTAAATGCAAACTTGGCCCTAAAAAACTTAAAAAAGTCACAATAAGTGTTACTGAAAATTTGTACAAGGCAAAATTTTTCCAAAAATTAAGTTTCATTTTAAGAATACATTTCAGCAGAACTTATTGAAGCCTTCAGTCTTGTGAGAAGTGCTTCTCAAAATACAACCATCTCCCATTGGGAATGTGTATTATTAACACTAGGACAACTTCCTTTACTAAAAAGGAACTCTAACTTGCATTTACACTATATTAATTCCAACAATGCTTCTACCTTTAAAGCTGCAGTACCAGCATACTGACGACTTATGGCATCACCATTGTTAGCCCATATGATCTGGTAGATTCGATTGCATTTCACTGGTAATGGTTGTTCTGGTGGCATCACACCCAACTTTTTCAACTGGAATAAAATTTGACTTGAATTAAGAAAGGCCATAGTGTTTTTTGGCTTTGTTTCTGTTTTACTTTAAGAGTGAAATAGTAAACAATAATACCTTTCCACTGGAACTATTGGAAAAGTTTGTTCAGTTTTAATAATCTGTTAACCTTGAAGATGAAAGCACCTTCTCTGATATCCAGAGATGGAATCTCCAGAAAGGTAACGACCAGTATTCTGTATCAGTTACTTAGTTGATACCGAGTACAGTTAATATATTTAGTATTCTTACTTAGTATACCTAAGCAATCTTGGCTCAACCCCACCTAAACCTGATGGAAACAACACTTATCTGTGTTTCCGTCATAGGCAGAATGAACCTCCTCACCATGAAGCCGATGTTTGGTAAAGTAGGCTGGTGCTAAGACCATGGCAACAGTGTCACAACTGTGACTATGTAACAACTGTGAATACAGAACAGTTATAAATTACAGGAGCTGTTCTATATTCATGACTGCTATTCAATCCTGACTGTAACACCATAGGAAGCCCTCGCCTTTTGATGCCCTGTTATCTGATGACTCACTCTTTTGATGCTTCCAAATTAGGACAAGTTCCATTTATTTCAATGTGGGGTCTGCTGTTTTCTCAGTTCTTCTTGCCTACAGAGGCTTGACTGGGACCCCTTACACATGCGTGTGGCTCCAAGTCTTGTCTACAGAAAGAGTGAACCCCTGGTCAAATTCATGCAACTTGCAGGCTTCCATCAGTTCTTTTTGCCTTCTTGAGGTTCACTTGGGGCCATGTATGCATTGCTTGTAAAGTGAGCTCGAGGGATAAAAATGGCACCAAGCCACCTGAGAGACTTTACAAGCCACATGCATGTGCAGTTGGTCCCAGCAAGCCTCTGTAAGTTCACTATAGTAGATGGGCTCCACTTTTCAACCATTTCAACTTTTAGACAGTGCTCCAGACCCTGACCTGTCAAATACGCCGGTAAGCCTGTATTGCCATGATCCTAATTGCCCTCACAACCTATTTCATCAGCTGCATGAGAAGAAGGAGGTCTGTTGTGCCAGTGACCAGAGCAATGGCTAATGATATTTCCATCAGATTTCCATCAAGTTTGAGGAATTCAGGCCAAGAGAGGTTAGTGAAGTATACAGCACCTAGCTGACACTTAACTAAGTAGCTGATACAGAATACTAACCCATATCTATATTGTTCTCCTGAGGGTGGACATTTGTCTGAATATTACAAAGACCACTTATCTCTCCTGTGTAACGGAACTAAAAACTAAAATCAGAGCTTATCGTGTTAAGCTTGTAAAAATGCCCTTCTAAATCACTATTCTAAATGAAAGCTACCAACAGTGGCAGAAGGATTTAACGTTAAGATTTGCATTTAAACATTACTGGTTCAACTGTAACAAGGGAAAACAAGATTCCTTCAATAAGCTCAAGCTTTTTATTAGCAGAATTATTCAAAAGCAATGTAACAGGAATAAAATACAGTTAAGGATTGTAAACTGCATTTCACATTATTCTCTTTAAGGGTTTGTCATTATTAAAGCTTCAACAGCCATAATACCTGTTGTTCCATAACTACACGGGCAATAGCAGCTTGGACAACATTTGTTCGATCCAGGCAATCCATACAGTTAACTCGGAAAATTCCTTCCTGCTTACAAATCACACCAGCTTGGTCCACCCTTCCAACAAGCAAAGCAAAATGGTTAAGAAGCTAACAATGCAAATATCTTATACTGCTTACAGAAGAAAATTATGTTCTTACTAGAACAAGCTTGTCTTCCTGCGCTCACCAAAACGCAGGAGAATATTTCCATGTCAAATGACAGGTTCTTGAAAATGTTTAAATAACTTCTCATCATATCCTTGTAGAAAAAGGGTAGTTACTGCATAAAACATTATCCACATTATATAACCGTATCATACTTAATGGAAAAAAATTGTGCCATACTAGCTGAAGGCTGTGGATGCAGGTGCCATCTCTTGCCCTGTCCCGTCCTCTACATATCTATGTAACTTATGCGCTGCCACAAGGATAGAGGGGGCAGGCTGTTTTTATTTATTTTCTAATTTCAGAGTAAAAGAACTACGCAAATACCAACCAACACCACTTCGCATCAGTGATGATGTCTGAAATAGCATCCGTTAGTGTCTGAACATTTTCAAATTTCATTCCGCGGCTGAAAAGTAGAAAGAAAACAAAACTTCCTGAAACATTTATTGTTACAGGATTGTTCAGTTTACATTATCACATTAAATCTGAAACAACGATATCCTTTTTTCTAATTATTTTACTATCTGTTACAGAATAAGTAACATAAAATTAGGAACAGCACGCTCCAAATTCTTACTATCTTGTGTGAATATCATTGTACACAATGAAGACGACACTTATTCAAACAGTTTATAGGATATTTTTTTCAAAATGAGAATTTACAAAAACCATGAAATTTTTCACCAAGGCAAGCACTTAACAACAGAGAAGCTGAGGAACATTCTTTATATTGTACTTGCTTATAAGACAGATGTAATATAACAATAGAAAGTTATACGATTTTAGTATCAAATTGCTCAAATAAGATATTTTTGACAGTCTTACCAGTGTTCATGGAAGTCAAATGAAACATAAGTAAGGCTTGGATTGTTGTACAGTAAAACTTGTTTAAGATATGCATCACCAATAATTTTTTCTCGTCCAGCCTGGTCCACCAAATTAATAATAATCTGTTTGAATTGTGTAGATAAAAAAGGCAAATGTATAAAAATTAAGATTCCGAGATCAGAAATCTAGAATTCCTCACTTGTCTTAGCACCCAACATTTTTGGTTTCTGATTTTTTTTCTTTCTAAGCAGTTGTTAAATTTTTTTTTTCTAAGTCTGTTCTCAGGATATCCTTTGCAGTGCCTTCATATTATGATGGTATGTTATTCCACACTCTGGTATGGAAGATTAAATTCTTCTTTAGAAAATACAGTAACATTAAAACAAAATCAAACAAAACAGAACTAAAATGTGTACATTGATCATTATAATGTAACAAATTCATAAGAAAGAATAAAGAAGCACAGTGATTTGTTACAGACTGTCATTTTGGGGTGGGAGTCTGTGTCTGAGGAAATACATTCCTAAAGGTGCGTACTATCAGAAGGCATTAAGCCAAAATGCACACAGTTGTTATGACAAGGCACCACTGTTAGCAAAAGTAATAAAAGAACACCAAACTTAGAAAAGTTATCTTCTTTATTTGAAAATGTTTTCAGGTTATGAGTTAGTTTGTCACAAGACAGCCATTCTAGTTGTCTCCAAGTTTTCAAGACATCCTCTTAAGCACTATGAAACATGTTGTAGAGAGCTAGGCAAGGAGCAGGGGAATTGGCAGAACTCAGATGCCTTGCCTAGCATGAGTATGAACAGTTTTCTTTAACACAAAGCTACCACCAGATACAACCAAAGCTTTTACACCTACCACATATTCCACCTTTTCCCTACATAATAGCTAAAACATTCATGATTGAGGGAAAAGAGCATGTGTGCACAAGCAAGCGTCTACACAGAAACACAAAAGTACACACAAACACAAAAGTACACACAAACACCTGGACTCTGCCTACTTCTCTTGAGCAGCAGCCATAACTGAAACACTCTGGAGTATGCAACTGCTTTGCGCTAAAGAGTACCTTTTGGTCAATTCTCATCACATCTATTGCCCTGTTTGTGTCATTAACAATCGCCAAGTAATGAATTTCCAATATACTTTTATTTTTCAAAAACTTCAAAAATTAAAAGCTATGCCTCAAGTTACCATGGTTATAAACTTTAATCTTGTAAGAACTACGCCAAACTCACCTGTTTTGTATAGATTTTTAATTGTTCTTCAAAATGTGCAGAGAAATAGGGTATTGTATCCTTTTCACCTGCAAAGCACAAGAACACTTTGAATAATACTTGGGAGGAATAATGGTCGCATTTAATGATATCTGAATACTGCTTCAAATGGAAAGCAATTTTAAGAAGAACAGCAAATTATTACTAAGTGATGTGTTTGGGAAATTTTGATGAAAGTATAACCAAATATCAGGACATCTTTCCATGGGAACCTCTGCTTCTAGTTCTGTACCAGTCCACAACTTCTAAAGAACTCAGCCTGAAAGTTCCTATGACAATCTCTATCTGATTCTACCAACAATAACGGCTCTGCTACTGTTCCAGCTGATAAAAACACATCTTCAGTCCAGGAGAGATGGCAAAACTAAGCTGCAATGTAAAATGCACTTAATAATCTAAAACACTGCTACCCAAAGTAGCAACCAATGGACCAGTGCCTGTCTATGAACCACTGGCTGTCAATTTGCTACAAGTTTCCAGCAAAGTATACTAGCACAGGAACAATATGGCACAAATATAGTACTGGAACCTGGAATATTGGGAGAAAAAAATCTGGACCATGACATCTGTCAGGCTGAGAAGCACTGATCTAAAAGGAAACCCTGTGCACATGTATCCCTTCAGTATATTTGGAAATACACTCATTCTCTCTCTCCCCTCTCTCTCTCTCTCTTATATATATATATACGTGTGTGTGTGTGTGTGTGTATAAAAAAAATGATCTGATGCATTTTAAGGTCCCTCAGTTTTGCAAATGGGTGCAAAACTGAGTGCTAAGGGGAAGAAAATATGAACACTCAGTGACAGAGTAGAAATCAGATTCAATCCCAACACTTCATATTAACTGCAGGATGCCAAGCAATAGGGGCTTTAACTAATTTGGCTCCACAGCCATACTCAAGATTTTATACATGTTAGATTTGATTCCACCATAACAGATGGGCTACGGTCTGCCTCCATAAAATGTGATCACCTATAAAAAAATTTTAAGTGTCTAGTCAGTCCAGACAACATCAGACTTGACTCTATTTATAATTTATACAAACTGAAATTACAAGTAATCCAAGCTACAAATATGGAGGAGTACAGAAATAGGAATACAGCAGAAGGATGTTAACCAAAGAGTAGTAGGCTCAAGTTTTTAAGCTAAGATTCTCCCTGATTCATAAGAGAAACACCATCATTATTACCAAGTCCCTGAGATGGCATGACACTTTCATCCATATAATTCAGTTTACAGTTTTTATGTACCATACATGTGTGGCACTTGTCCTCTTGAGTGTTAAACACATTTAAAAGCTGAATCATGTGAGTGGAAGAGACAATGTCCTGAATCAACCAGGGAGATGGCAACAACTGCTTAAGGCATGTGTAAAGTGAATCTGTATGAGAAGATATATTGCTGCACAAAATGTAGCCAGTCACCAATAAAGTCAGCAGTAAAATTTTAAGTCCATCAAATACAGCAAAAATTATTGATCAATGCTTACTTTTGTCTAGCCGTGGCCGGGGATTGTACCTATAACCAACTTGACTCCAAAACACAGGCACAGAGCCTCTTGTCTGAACAAAAGACAGAGTGTGGTTATGGACATGAACCAATTGTTCTGTCTCCACATAATTTGCCACATTCCCATTTTTATCAACACCTCTTCGTTTGTAACGCATCCCTAAAAAATGAGCAAAGAAATCTCAGGAAAGATGCAGGATTTGAATGGAAATCCTCACATGGAACATATCCATAAAATTCTCAAATGCTAAACAAGATCATTTCATAACAGTGATATTTAAAAAGAAAGAAAAAAGAAAGAGAGAAATTAAACCTCTCAAATCATGAGTTTCTGCTGTTAACAGCTTAACATAGCTACTACTGGGAAAATTAAAAGTGAGACAGCCACCAGTAGATTAGCCTTGCAGTATATGGAAAGGAGGGGAAAATCAAAGGACTGAGATAAAAGGTATCAGTTTTGTACATTCAAAAGATACAGTGAACCAAATAAAAGTTATAAAATAAAAATTGTGCTCACTGAGAGGAAAATAAACTAAGCTAACTAATACTGCAAGGGGGGGGGCCTCACTGTATGCCATATCTTAATAGCTGATTTTTGATTTCTACAACTGTAGATAAAGCAAGCTTGGTGAGCAGCTGGAAATCTTGTTATTTCTGCCAAATGACCTAACAAGAGAAACTAATTAAAATGTAACACAATCCAAAATCCACAACAGAGCAATACCTTTACTGGACAACCAACATTCACAAAACACATCATGCAAGCTTTCAAAGCCCACTGACTTCATCTGGCAAAAGATGTTTTAAAAATGGTACATGAGAAAGAAAAAATGGGGGGAGCGATGATGTTGAAGTCATAGGCCTACATTTTGTGTCAGATGTTGCCTCTGCTATAGTTCAGTTGATCTGGAGAGATCTCAATGCAGGCAGAGACCACTCCCTTCTTGGTCATGTGGGGACCAAGACAAAGGACAATAAAATTTAAACTCCATTAGCAGCAGTAAATTAACTCCTCTTGGGATCCAGTGTATCTCTGTCTTTTTGTGAAGCCACAATTAAAATGTGCAATTTTTTTCAGGCTTCTATATACTAAATGGTTCTACATAATTTAGCCACAGGCTTTTAAAGACAGAAATGGCCAACTGTGGTACGTCTGGGGACCAATATTCTGCTCTTGGAACTTCCAAAAAATGAAATAAAACTCTACTTCTGGTTTATTTCTTTTAGATTAAACAGTGCAGGAGAGGCTGTATCATTCAGCACCACCTTGTGGACTCTTCAGAAGAGAAAATTCTCCTTTTTTCCCTCTTTTTCTTAAAACTCCACCCCTCTGAAAAGGGATGATACAGGGAGTCTGGTGGTTGAAGGTTGTCAAAGTAGCCTGGACCATTGTACATTTTGTTTTTTACCCAAGAAACTAGGGACAGAAGAATGCAAGTACTTGCAGCTTAAAATTGTAATTCATATATAGCACTGTCCCAAAAAACAGACAGTAGAACTGAAAAATTTACAAATTAACATAACTGGAAAATAAATGTGTGGAATAGAGAAATTTAATCCCAATTAAATCCAAGGGAAGAAATTGAACTGAATTTCAAATTTAGCCCCTTTTTCCCAGCTTTATCACAATTCAAATGCTGCAACTGAAAAAACTATACAGCACCAGAATGACAGCTTAAGTAAACATAGAGCATATTGCAGCCTAAGAAAGCAAGCTAAGCAGTACTGAGCACTCTGCAATACAGGATTTCCCACTCTTTTGCTGTCCACTGTAAAGACAAATGCAAAAATTCCTGTCTGGATTCATCTTGATGGTCACATTCACTCCCCAGGATGGGGACAAGACACATATTTTTACAGCTCTTCCCAGGACTTGTATACGATGATACATAAAGGCAGACTCCCATGATCCCAACATACCAACTCAACCTGAGCCTGGAGTAACTGAGACCAATGTCAGACCCTCTAAGAATCCAAAAAAAGATGGGGTGGTAAAAAGTCCACCCTTAGAACTTTAGAAACGAAACTGGAATCAGAAACATATGAACAACTGGCAAAGACTGGACTTAGCACCAAAGCAGATTCTAGAACAACAGATTCCAGACCAAATTACAAACATGAGACAAGGAGAAAGCAGCTAGTGATTTACAAACAAGGATCTTTTTGAGAACTGTTTTAACAAGACAGAAAAAGAACAAAGCATGGTTTGATATCTACAAATGGCAACACTTATACAGGTTCTTCAGACCTCAGACTGATTTATTTCATTTCACGTCTTCATACTGTTAGTTTAAGAGAAAGAGTTTGCTGAAACTTGTTGAAATGCTCTTTTTTGTGGTATAGGAATCCATCCCTATTCTTTCATTGTTACTTCTGCCTAGTACCAAATTTTCTGTTAAACAAGTAATGCCCAGGAACACACCCATTTCACCAACTGAAGGACACCTGTATATATGGTAAGCTCCCTTCCAACAGTTCGGAAACTGCACCAACTTGAGCACCTTAAAAAATGAGTTCCAAATTGTGTATTTAAAAACTGGTTTTTATCAGAGTCTCTGAAAAATATCCCCTTTCTTTTTGTGCGATTTTTTTTAAGTACTACGTACAGTCTTAACCAGATCAATAATTTTACATTATTTAATAGCACATTAAACTTATAACACCAATATGCAACACAATCTCTTATAATAGCTCCCCAGTTCCCAATGTATCACATGAGGGTAGCAGAGCATTTCCCACAGGGAAGAGTACTGCCAACATTTTTCCATTTCTGCCTCTCATCAAGAAAATACCAATTTAACTGTCTGAGGCTTGTTGTTGCTGCTGTTTTAAGTTTACCAAGTTGCATTCATTTACCAGCTCTGTGGCGGCTGCGGCGTGAAATAAGGGCCACAAGAAAACACGGGTGAATATCATCTACACAGATGGTCTCTTGAGGTGGTGTTTCTGGACTGCTTTTCTCCTCATCTGATGTTTCATTATAATTCACTACAAGCTCTTCAATCTGAACAAAACCCTGGATGACTGGGATAATCCAATAGTCCACTTCAGATTTCTGCAAAGTTAGATAAATAAATATTTCAAACCCAGTAAAAAGGTACTGCAATTTGCAATTTCACAGAAGTTCAAGGAAAGAAAGCATATACAGAACAGGAAATTTCTACATCAGCTGTATTTAGTGTTCTCATTCCAAAATTTAAAATTTAGATTTAAACATAGTAAGACAACTCAACAAATTTACCCTGGCTAGTCCAGCAGCTGAGGCAGCCACCTGGAATGAGCCAGCTGAATAGGATGCCCACTTTCCTTCCCCTTTCCTCCAACTGGCCTATCTGGAGAGACTCCTCAACCTCTTGAGGTTGTGCTCAGGACCTGAGCACAAGTTCTTCTATGTGCAATTAGCACACTAAGCCACTGCTTGATCTTAGGAGTAACTCCTAAGTGAATTATGGAACAGCAACGTTTTCCCACTTAAGGTCTCATTAGAAAGCTATCTCATTCTCCTGAAACTAGAGCTTTAAGAGGGTAGAGGTTGGCACATGTAATGCAAAGCCAATGTTCATACTAGGAAAGAAGGAGCAGCAATTATACCAGTGGAAGACCAAGGGAAACTGTATTCACAAGGTTCTAATTTATAAATCATGTTCTGCAGAGAATTTGCATTCTATCTGTGATAGCTTGCAGAAAGGAAGAAAACATGAAAA
The DNA here is from genome assembly GCA_948472985.1 of Iguana delicatissima. Lineage (NCBI taxonomy): Eukaryota > Metazoa > Chordata > Lepidosauria > Squamata > Iguanidae > Iguana > Iguana delicatissima. The sequence goes on along the minus strand of CAOKZL010002729.1, from coordinate 149,733 downwards.
AAAGTTTATGCATTTGCTTCATCTCCCATGTTAGACCACTTTTAGACAATAATTCAGTTTAAAATAATAATTGTCCATTGAACAGCGAGATTCTTATGATGATGATCACAAAAGTTTTCTGATTTTTCTTCTTGAATAAGCATTCTTGAGTATAGCTTTATGCTACTACAGTGGCATGGAACTTTAGCATTATACTTTTATAATGCTTACTACTAAATAAACTCTTGGATGAGTTATTGCAATAACCAACTTGCTAAAGTGGCAGTGACTAAAGACAACTTTTTTCATTGTGCATTACAGGGGTATTAAGACTATTAACAAGTTTGAAGTGGTACTTTACTATTTTAACATGGACTTTAAAAATACACAGCTGAATAAATGTTTAAGTGCCACTTAAAAGACACTGAACATGGATGACAAAATTGATACCCCCTGCGGAGGGTATAGTGAATATGTGCTGAGCTACAATGCTTGATAATTTACAACCCACCTCAAAACTGCACGGTTTAAAAAAAAAGGGGGAAGAGTAAAGCAAAGATTTCTGACATGGACAAAATATGGCAGTTTGTACATATATGCACAATATTCCCAGATCAACAGTAATTCTACTTGTGGTCTGCAGTGGAAGTGAAATGATCTATTAGTACTGGAAACATCCTAGACTTCTAACATCTGTATCACAGAAACTTAAGATGAGATACATGAACAATTATTAATGCCCTTATGTGTCTATTAGATTATGAAGCACTGACAAGAAAGCAGAATAGAATGACATAAAGTACAGTAAGGCTCCAAAGAAAATGTATACATATATAAAAATGACTCACCCCAATATTTATCAGATCTTCAACCATGTGTTTGTTCCAAAAGAATCTGTCATCAACCTAAAAAAAAAAGCACCATAAATCTGTTCTACCTAAAAATTACTGAGCATAGCTTTTCCCTAGTAAACTCGCCTTTATCAGAACACATTCTAAAGCAAGGAGTTTATCAAACATAAAATTACTGGTGTTTCTTCATTGTCAAGTATAAAGACCAAATACATGCACATAATGTATCAAAGCGTTCATTCAAAATACAAGTAACAGATACTCTCCTACCTTCTTCCAAAGTGGCAAGGTAGCCTTCTCACATGCACTTTGCCTTTGTACAGAATTTGTTAAGTCATAAGTCAAACTGTAATAAAAGGAATCAGAGTCCATAAACATTTTGAATAGTTCTTCTAGCAGTCGCCTCTCCAGTCTCTCTTTCTCTTTACTTTCTTTAACCTGCAAACATGAGAACACTAGAATTGATATTGTTAATGCCAACCAAGCAGGGAAGAGTCCACTTAGCTTTCACTTTCTATACACTGAATGTTTTTTTCTAACGAAAATCAATTTTTTTTCACATTTCATCCCATACAACTTCAACACGAAAAATGCACTCATGCATCTCTCAGGGGTTTCTCACATGTCCACCTCAGAAAAGCAGTCTTCCTACCTTTCCTCAGAATTAGAACTGTACTTCTCCATAACTAACGTTCAATGGCTGTATGAGCAATAAAAGTAAATTCCTAACATAACACTTGCTTCTTCAATTCCAATTGACAAGTGTTTCAGTAGAGCAAAACAATATCTTTACTGTGCCAAACATTAGATTAGGTCAGAAACCTGGGCATATTACTAATTTAATTATACTTTACAAGTCAGGAGAGCCATGGCCCAGTTTGAATGCAAACTAAATGATATCTCAGCATTTCAAGTAACAGCCAAATAAAGCTTGCACTTGCATGCTCTGTCCACTTCCTGCCATGGCCACAATACTGAAAGCTTTTCTTTTCACTTTATATTAACCTAGTATGTTATCTGAATCCTAAACTATAGTTAATCCTTAGTCTGGTTAATAGAAACAAGACAGCTTTGTAAATTATGGTTTGAAACTTACTTAAGATTAGCCACAGTAGAGAGTCTGGCTAAGGGAAACCAAGGTTAATGTGAAACACAAGTGAGAGCTTCTAGACCCTTTGAAATACCACAAGCAATCCCCACCTTCCTTTTATTAGAAGCAGAAACATTTGATTTAATTTGAGTGAAGGTCTTGAGCAGAAATTTAGATTCATCTGGAGACTGTGTAATCTTCTCTGGTTTGTATATTCCAAAATGATGTTTTTTACAGAGCTGAAAACACATGTAACAATTATTGATTATATATAAGATAAGAGTCAACTGATTACATAATAATAATCTTTTCAAGTAAATGTTAAATATATTTAATCTTTAAAGAGCTTAAATAAAAGTTAGTCACATCTGCATCTTTGCGAAAATATTTTCCCAGATTCTTCAATCTTTCATGTATGCTTCATGGCTTTGATTAAAAATAATTAACAAAATAATAAACCTCAATTCACTGAAGACAGCCTATGGTAACGATGACCAATAGCACAAACCAAAAACAAACATTTGAAAAGAAACATCTAATTAAAGATGGAATAGGCCCCACGAAGAAGGTGATCAATACCATTCACCTTGTGCTTAAAAGACAGTAAAAGGCACTGCTAGATTCCTCCCCCCTCCCCAACTCCCTTTCCTCTGTTCTGTGAGATGTTAACTAGGCAATATATCTGTAGTGATGTGGACTAAATTGCAGGTAACCAAAGGGCTAATGTGTAGGGAGAACCTCACACAGAATCTATGAGGATCAAAGAGACAAGACTCATCCAATAATAAAGACTCATAAAGAGGGACCATCTCTTTACAGGAAACTGTGAACATCCTTCAAAGGTGAGAAGTTATGAAAATACCACACCATAACGAGCAAGAGGACTTTTCTCAGTAATGATGGCAGAGGGGATGAAGACCCCTCTACCTCACCATCCCTTGGGAAGCACTGTTGCAATCTAGACAAAGAAGTGCAGACTCCCAAACTCCCCCAAGAACATCAGTTAGGTGCCAACTGTACCAAAACAGATAAATGCACAATTTGGTCATGTTAGGGTTTATATTTCTTTTTAACCTTTCCTGAATATGATTCAAGACGGCTTGATAATTTTGTAGCTTTCCATGCTGTACCTGACAACTGGAAGTTTTTCATGTATATGATACCTTATGCTCCTGTAACAGTTACTTGTTTAGAATACAGTTTTCCTACAAGATTCCTTCTTTGACCTATTTGCACATTTGTGTACAGTGTGAATATGTCTACAGCTCCTATTCCCCATGGAAGGAAGAAGGAAGATCTAAGTGAAACAAGAGCCCGATAAACAAGTGCTCAACAACAACTGCCCTTGTTTCTGACTTTTGTGGGTGGTCCTGGACACCATCTGATGTTGGAAGCTAAGCAAGGTTAGCCCTAGTTAGCACCTGGATGGGAGATGAATGCTAAGTGCTGTAGGCTATATTTCAGGAGAAGGAACTGGCAAAACCATCTCTGAATATTCCTTGCCTAAGAAAACCCTATGAAATTCATGGATACACCGTAAGTCGACAGGCAATATGAAAGCACATAAACAGAGAGATTTCTGCACAGAGTCTTAGCCTTACCTCCAGATCCAGGTCCTGAGGTTCTGCTTCAGAGAGGGGTACTGCTGCAATCTTTGTCACTTTACATATTTCATGATCTCCTGGAAGTTTTCCAACCACTGCTTTTTGGCGAATCAGAAGCAGCCACCAAGGCAAATCTATTTTAGAAAAATACAAATGTATTCATTGATCAAGAAAAGAAAGTATCAGTATAATTCTAACACAGTCAGCAGCAACTCTCCTCACTGTATTTCCTCAGTGCACAGCTGTTTCAGTTATATCCCAGTAGTAGTGAGGTAAATCCTTGTATCAATCTGGAAACCAAGATTACAGAACTACAGATAGCATTAGGATCCAGAATCACACATCAGACTCAAAATCCTTCCTGCATTAGAGCCACAGAGAGAATAGCCCAAACTTCTTCAGACACAATAGCCCATGAAAGCTCCTACTGTAATAAACTTGCAAGTCTTTAAAAAGCCATAAGCTTCTTATTTCTGTTGCAAGTCTAACACAGCTGCTTTGAAGTGGGGAGAAACAAAGTCATCCAGATCCAAAAACAAAATATACAATGGAATCTACAACTGAGCAGTTCTTTTCTCAGAACCAACCCCAAAGTCACAAAAATCTGCAAAGGCAGTCTCTGAATATATGAAGTGGAACAAAAATGGGAGGAGAATTTGTTGCTATGCCCTGACCACTAGGTCTCAGAAAGCTGGTTTCCCAGTTTTATGAAGATGATGCTAAACTTAAGGTAACTTGCACTGATCCAGCAAGAATCTGAGTACGTGTAGAGGAAAATGGCTCAATAAGCATTTATATAGTGCTTTTTTAAGAATGACCAGAGCTGGCCCAACTGGTAGGGAAAGAATGCTATAGAGAAACCACATAACATCTTTACTGAAGGAAATAGATAGACTGCCAATACACTTGCAGTCTGAATTCAAGGTTTAGGGCATCAACACTTGGTTTAGGGCATCAACACTTGAAGGAGCACCTCTCCCAATGTACAACTGACCATGGATTGAGGTCTGGCAAAGGAATCCACTGCTGTTTCCCACCTGCATTAGCAAAACACTGCTGGAAGGAATAGAAAGGGCCTTTTCTGCTGTGACACTGTTTATGGAAAGCCCTCTCCTGAAGGCCCAACTGGCACTGGCACTGGCACTGGCTTCATTCCACTGTCAAATTAAAGCATGTTTATTGTTGTTGTTGTTATCATTATTAAAGCTTTTAAGGATTTAATTGAGAGGGCCTTCTCTGCTGTGGCACTCTATGGGGCTTTAATTTTTCTCAAATATAAATGTGCATGGTTTTAAACTATTTTAACCTTTTAATCTAGTTGCCTTTTTAAATAATAGAATGTTTTTGTTTGTTTCAGGCATCCTTCCTTCCTTTTTATATGTGATTGGTGGCAGAATTATAGTTCAACAAGTATCCCTGTCATTGTCACTTATAGCTCAGCTTAAATATTCCAAAGAAGCATTCTGTTAAAAACAAATACCTAAAATATCAGCTGGCATACTTTACAAACATTTGGGCAAAAAATGACAACTCTGATATTTCAATTCACAATCTGCCCTGCACCAAACTTACATAGCTACAGAACAATCCACTTCCATAAAAAGAACAAAGGCATATAAAACTACAGAAACACAGGGCTGGTACCAAAGTCAAAACTGCTTATGAAACAATATTTGCCTTTAAGAAAGAAAGAAAAGAAAAGAAAAGAAAAGAAAAGAAAAGAAAAGAAAAGAAAAGAAAAGAAAAGAAAAGAAAAGAAAAGAAAAGAACAGAACTGAGTTTTCTAGCACAGTCTGTTACAAGCAAAAGATTTCACAGAAATTATTTAGAAGTGTTCCTGAAGTATAAGTGTATCTTTGACCTATAGTCCCTTTTTCTGTTCTAAGAATATTTTTAATTTTGATTTAAATTTTAAAATCCAATCTAAATTTTAAAAAAAATTAATAAACCACAGATTTTTATCAAACCGAAATGGTGAGACCTGGAGCCAAACAATGGCCAATAAGTACTGTGGCTGATAAGCTTGTTTTCTACTGATGATAAAGAAAGGGCTCGATCTTTTTTGCACAGAGCTGCACTCCTCCAAAAACAACAAGTTTGTAGTTTTTGGACACTGCTGTATTCTTCCTTGTTTTTGGATGTGCAGAGACAGCCAGAAGCATCTTTTGCTAACTCCATTTTGCATCAACTGCATTGTTTCCTTGAAAAGTCCCACCTTGCCACAGTCATTTACAATTTAGTTACTTTCTGGTTCAAAGGCTGCACTCTATGACAGGCTGCTGTACAAGAGAATCCATAAACTTCAGTTGACCAAGAATGTGGTGGTTCCCATTGTCAGATTTTAGCTGCCACTTCACATAGCACTGCTCCTGTCTACCTGCTACTATTTTCAGTTGCCTCCTCTATTGTTTTTTGTATTTTTCCTTTTTGGGTGGGGGGGAATGTGCTTGATCATTAGCCAGTAGTAGCAATATTTAGTTACCCAACTGGTTTTGAAAAGTGCAGAGCCTGGAATTCCGTACGTATTACAAATTCTTAGATCAGAATAACAGTTTAAAACTTGATAGCAAGTATTCTGAAAGATAGCTCTTTTTTGTAAGATCAATGAGTCTGTTACAAATGCAAACGCTGTATTAGAGCTGACAAGAAAAGCCTATTAAATGTTGCTCAGTGGTTTACAGCCTGACTCCAAACATGCTTATTCAGAGGCAATCCTTGCCAAGTTCAATGAAGCTTACTCCTACACAAGTATGCACAGGATTTTACTCTTGGCTGAAGAATCAAAATTTATAATCAATAGCATCACACTGTTCGGGGCTCAAACATACTATTTAAACTGAATAGAAGAGCTTTGCTTTACAGTGATAAAAACGTATATAATACTGAAATATTAATATTATATTGCATACAAAACTGAAGTGTGGAACTAGGCTACAGAACTGACTAGAAGAAAATACCTGTTAACAACAAAGTCAGATCATAATACAAATATAACAGAAGAAAAGAAGAAATAAATCTATATACAGACCAGATATGAATAAAACCGGACATTAACACTGTTTGATCAAAGAACTACAAGCAAAAACAAAAGAGAAGGGTCTCAATCATGATGTATAAATCACAAATATATCACAATTTATGACAAAGAAAACATGCACTGGACTCTACTATCAACACCACTTTTGCTAGGGCTCTATGCATGTTTATTTAACATCTTTTTGCCTATTTATCTGTGATGGTCCTTTGTGGTTTACAGTAAAGGAACTAACCTTTCAGGCAACATAATGCAACTGGGATTAATCTTCTATATACCCTTGCTCACACATTTTTTTTATGATTTCTCCTGATTAGACAGCACTTACTAGTTGTTCCTTATCTCCTTAGCTGTAACAACACACTCACCTTGGGCTGGACAGTGGCACTGCTTTGAGGAGCTGAGGAACTCTGCCCTTTCACGCAACAGCTCCACAGTATGCCCTACCATGATTATGATACAAATCGCCTTCACTGTTTGGATCATCAGAGTCACTCCTTCACTTCTCCATGCTGGGTACCACGGCAAACACCATTTCTTTCTGTCCCTGCCCCTCTACCTCACTATCCTCTGGGAAACACAACTGCAAGCTAGACAAAGAAATGCAGCCAACTCCCCCAAGAACACCTGTCAACTGTACAGCATCATATTATAAGAAGAAGAAGAAGGGAGAACTAAAAGAGACTCATATTCCAAGTGATTTGTTGAAAGAGAAGAGTTCTCTTCCTTCTTTTAATAACAACAGCCAAAGAGGAAATAGAACTAGCACAACCAGTTTTTTTCTGTTTGGTTGGCAGGTCCTGATTTAGTACTAGTACATAAAAAGAGCATCAAAACACAGCCAGTAAGTACAAACAACTTTCTATTTCAGGGAGTATCAAGACAAACAAAAATCAAATGGATGTACCAGGGAGAAGTCAGAATATATTGTTTAAAAATAATAGCAACCGCTTTTCAGCAACAGTAAGCTGTAATATGTTCTGAAAACCCAGACCAATTGTTGTCATGTGCCTTCAAGTCATTTCTGACTTAACAGCAACGTTAATGCAAGCCCACCAAGGGGTTTTCTTTTCAAGATTTATTCAGAGGGGGACTGCCATTGCCATCCTCCGTGGCTAAGAGAGTATGGCTTACCAAAGGTCACCTAGTGTACGTCTATGGCTGAACAGGGATTCAAACCCTGGTCTCCAGCAATGTAACCCAACACCCAAACCACAACAACATGCTGGCTCTTGAAGAGCAATATGTCTAATTAATTCTTATCACAGTAATCATATCACACATGACCAAAAAAGTAGCTTCACACCAAAAAAGAGGCTACTGTTCAGATACAGCAGCTTGTCTCACTTAGACTCAAAATGTTTGTAAATGAGCTTTATTTTCTTGAAAATATGGGTTTTATTTTCTTTGTTGTCCTACCCTTATATACAATTTACTGGACTTACGGATGTGAAGACAGCAGAATCCCAACAGACAGAACAGTCAGATTAGACATCTGGCACAGTACCACAGAACAGTGAAATGCAGTCCTGCTACTGCATGATTTTCATGCTATCATTATATTTCCTTTGGTCATTTTCAACAGTGGCTTCCCTTCAGGAACAGAAAGAAAACAAGCACTGGATTTCTATGCTGAATACAATTCTGAGCTTACGTAACAAACCAGCCTGGAGGTAAAAGTCTTTGAAATGTTATCCTTGGATGACCTAGGCAGCAAACCGAAAGAAAGAGAGAGCCAGACAAGCACTCAGTGACTTGGATCCAGACTTCTAGGGAGCTCGACTTCCCCAATAGTATGCTCCCATTGAAGGAAGGAGCCGGGAGGAGGGTTTTTTTTTTAATTCCTCTTACCATGTCTCCTAAAAAGCCACTCTAATTTTGACTATACAAGATCCTATACATGTTTATTCAGAAACAATTCCTTAGCATGTTTTCCTCTGACCTTATTTTGAATCCGTAATATGCAAATTTTATCATAAAACCTTCACCCTTCTAACTTAACTAGATGAATTAGTATTTTGACTTTATATTTCAAAGTACAACAAAGAAAGAAAGAAAGAAGTGAACAACAGAATTAGTACTGGGGAAATAATGTACCTAAAAATTACACAAAGCATGAAATGGTATATCATAATCTGAACTCAAATTACATACCTGTGAAGCTTCAAGTAACATTCAAAGAGAGCTCAAAAGGGTTAATAAGTTCACAGGATTCTCAACGCTACCTTGAAATGTCTACCAGATGTACAATTAACTATACACAAGGTATCTTTTATTTTATAAGCATTTGAGAAAGCCTATAAAATTAAACAAAATTAATGTTCAAATTCAATTACTTTAGTATGAATGTTACTTTGAAAACACTCCTTATTTACTATTTAAGATGCTACATTGGTATTTTGAATAGCTCAACTGTAACTAAGCAAACAAAAACTGAAACATTATTTACTGGTGTTTATTTCTTACTATGTTCTACGAACGTCCTCGAGAGAAAAGGAAATATGGACTAAGCATTTTATTCTTCTGCAGCTCTTACACTTCTTACATCTGAAGCAATCATTTTTAACAGCACAAAGCACGCCCTAACTACTACAGAATATAAACAAAGACTTCATATCAATTTATAATGTGGACTAATATCTTCCAACATTATTCAACACAACATAATAAATCCAAATTAACTGTGTGCTTTATTCTGAGATGAGTTAAGGCTGAAAAATCACTTAGAAGTGTGCTATCTCCATCTGCTGCATTCTTATTTCATCTAGCCTTAATGAGCTCACAGGTCTGAAGGTACCAGACGCACGATAGTCTTTGCTGATCTATTATTTCTAGCCTTAAGGTTATAGCAAGAAACAGAGCAGCTGAAAAGGAACATCAGCAACACAAGCAAAGAGAGAGACAGAAAAACTTCTACAAAGTAAAACACCAAACCTTACAATTTTATTTCTCACATGCTGCAGAAGTAAAATGTTAATGAATTATTATACTGTAAAGTAGTAACAAGACAGGGAAGCAAATATATGGTACCACAGGACACTTACAATTATGCACAAATTCAAGAGATTAACAAGCACATTGTTTCAATGACACACTGCCTTGGAAATAACATTAAGAAGCATATCACTCTACTTTCTATCTTGGAGATTAATACTAAGGAACAAATAGGTTTAATTCCAGGCTGCATGTAAGTACGTGATGCAAATTAATCTAAGGTACCTGTACAAAGAAGTGCAGATGTTGCCCAGATAAATAGTATGATTTTAGCAGAAAACTTCAAGAAAGAAAAAGCATAATCCAAACATATATTTGGAAACAGAAGAATTTCCTTTTATGAATGTTGCCAATATGCCTTTAATTCTTAATAAACAAGAATTTTATGTAGCTAGAAATCTTAAGAGGTGTTACATACAGCATTCACTATATTATTCAGTTATCACAAGCCTGAAGGCCTGATTAATGCTGCAATAATGGCTTGTTTGGATTATTAATATGAAAGGCAAAATGCACTTAAATGCAACCTCATTTATGTAAAAGGCACAAAACACTTCAACATATATATGAGCAACAGAAGGGATAGGTTGTTTTGGAGGCCACACAAAGCATAAGACTGATTGCAGGCCATGTTTAAAATAGCTTTAAGCTATGACAAGCCATTCCTTTTACATGACATTATTTAAAATCATATATTCTGCTTTCTCATCACCACCAAGCAAACTCAAAGAGGTCACACTGGAACACAACCATGGAAATGTATTAGCCAATATACTAGAATCACAGAAGACAACAGCATTAATCACATCAAAATAAAAACATTCACATAAAGGTATTCATTGGTAGCTGCATTTTAGCCAGATGGCTGAAAGAACACAAAAATGCAATGGCTTGGCATGACAGATTCTACTTTGTACGGTGTTCCTCAGGCAGTGTGCCAGTGAAAATGCTCTGCTCCTAGTAACTACTCCCTCGCCACTACTCCAGCTAAGGAATCTGAAGCAAGGCCTCAGACACTGCAGAATACAGTGATGAACATATAGAAAGAGAAATCCAAGTTCAAAGTACTTTCAAGCAAGGATCAGGAACCTTTGGCCTTCTAGATGTTTTGGAATACAATTATTATAATTCCTTACTATTAGGATGCTGGCTGGAAAAACAATTCTAAAATACCTGGAGAGGGCAACATTCTGGTGCTCCCTGGTTTTAAGACTTTACAGGTTAAAACTAGCCTTGTGAGTTGAGCTTAGAAACACAGCAGTAATGAATGTAGCTCAAAGAGAATCACTGAATGGTTGACTGACATGAGGCATTTGAACCTATTATGTTTATATGTTCAAATACCTCATGTCAGTCAACCTTTTGGCTACAGTATTTTGTACCACTTGAAGCTTCTGAAAATATTCTGTCCAAGGACAGCCCGTCCAGAATGCACCACAGCACTCTTATACCGATGTCACTAGGGCATAAATGCCTTTTTCTGAAGAACTGCAGTTAGATTACCATCTCAAACAGAGGGGAAAAAAATCCATCTCCAAAGAAGCCAAATGCACATTCAACAGATGCAACAAGCCAAAGAACTCTACGATCCTGAACTCTGGGGGGAGTGAAACCTCATCCTAAACAGGTTGAATACGTCATACAGCCCACTACTAAGAGAAACTACTTCTTGATAGGATGATTCACTGTCACCTTTGTGGAGGCAGAGACACACCCAGTACTTCACAGGTTCAAGACTTTGACTGTTTCCCGAGAATTAGGGGGGTAATATATAAACCGCACATTAACAACTTTGCTGTTCAAGTCTCCAGACAATTTTAGCTGACAGCTTTATACAGGTTTTCAGTGGAAACTAGTACAGCTAAGCCACAGAGACCGAACACTGCATGACACAAAATAGGTGCGGTCTAGCCAGACTGGTGGGAGTAGATGCTTCATTTATGCAAGCAAACAATCCAAACATGCTACTATGGGGAGAAGATCTATCTTCAGTGACCCACTGTTTTCTTTTTCTTCATCATCTTAAAAATATCAGAGTTTAATTTAAGTAACAAAGCTTTTTTAAATATATTTAAATCTTACCAGCACTTAGCTTCAAACATGTCAAGTTATACCTTCTTCACAATGGAAATTATTAAAAAACTCAACTTATTTTCCATCCCACAAGCCAATATACATTTAATGGATATTTCTCTTGTTTTCACTAAAAGTCACCTTTCAATGGCAGTGGCTAAAGCTTATAATCTAGCTATCATGCTGGACAGGATGAGACAAAACATTACCATTACAGCAATTGTTTACATACAGTGATTAAAGGCAGTGTAAACAATTGGTTTTTGTATTTCGCAGTTTCTAGGACAAACAACTATGGTGCCAAAACAAACAATGAAAAACCTTACTCTTTTTACAGTTTCCATCAAAACTTCCTTGTTTAAGCTAACAGCACACATCCAATACTCAACAGCTGACCATACAATGCAGCCTTCTTCAGTTGTTGCCTCTACACTATCTCTGAATGCAAGTGGAAGTGGGGCAACTGCTAGGTCCAACCATTAGACTTCCACATGTTTGGTGACAGCTTGAAAGGGAGGTTTGCATATGTAAATCCCTACAAATGCAGGTTCCTCCAAACCAATCAGAACAGCAATATTCTAATCAGGAGCATAGTTAGCATGCACAGCTCTTCTCCTTCCCTTATATTATTTAAAGGATGTGTACAGATAAACTACTGAAACTTTTCCCTTGGAAACACACTGTAACATCACTAAGATTCAAGAAATGCTTTCACATATTAAGGGCTTGGGGAAGGGGGGCTGAGCCTGGAATGACCAGAAATTCAGCTCAATTTCCAGGAAAACTGCCATTCCCACCAGGGTCCAGTCAGTCTCCAAGACCCTCTTGGACCAACACTGGAGATGTGACAAGTACCACTGTGGTCACACACTGCCCTTTCATCTCAAAAGCCTAAGCAAGAAAGTGACGGATATACAAAGGGGGGACAGGGGGAGGGTCAGTAAAATTGATCCAAGATAAAATTTACAAAATCAAGTTAGGAGGCTGACAGAAATGTAGAGACAGGCAGGAAAAGACAGCATTGTGGAGATGAGTATTGAAGAACAGTTTCCTGTGTAGTTAAGCATGATGCAGCTGCCTGCTGGCCCAGGAGAGGGCCTCTCTGCACTGGACTTGCTGTTCATATAATTTAGCCTCCCTAAATGTAAACTTTAAAAGAAACATTCAAATGATTACATAAAGTGTTACTTGTGAAGGACCTTCAGACAGTGGCACAGTAGTATGTAATGATGATGGCGATGATAACAATGACTATGACAATGATGTACTTCATTCACTCATTAATTCATGTACTTTTAATGGGTGAACGGTACAAAGAAGATACACTCACCAACTAGCTTCACAAAAATTAACACAATTGCAGCTTAATGCATTCTATGCCATGAAGAGCTTTCTATTAAGTATGAGAGCGTAACAACAACAACAACAACAACAACAACTTATTCTATCCCGCCTCCCCACATGGATCGAGGCGGTAAACAACATTAAATACATTAATACATTAAAAAACACACCCAATCCTCCCCACCCACCAATCCACCTAAAACCAACCCCCTAAAACACACAACAATCAATCAACTATTAAAAGAACAGCAAGACAACTGATGGGAGGTGATGGAAATGCTAGTCTTGAAGCCATGCTGAAAGCTTAACATACAAAGAATCAGAGAAACAACAGCAAAAAAATGCCACAAATCTAATATTTTTTTTCCAAAACAAAATCAGATGACAATAGCTGAAGAAGAGCTTACTACCACATTTCCCAAGTAAAGACTATACAATCCTAGACAATGTGGAGAGCTGAATTTATTATACGAAGTTGATCTGTGTTGAGGAAATACCCTTTTTATTCAGAATGTGTGAAGACTGTGGCAGCTTTCAGTGAAGGGAAACACAATTCTCTCCCTCTTTATTATGCATATTTTTTGCATGATCTGATGGTACTTTAAAGGTGTGGTGAATAAATGAGAAATTAACAACGTCAGCTGCACAAAACTCAATAAGCATCTACACAAAACTGACAAAAAGAAGAGAAAACAAATTCTATGGAAAACCAGCCATTTAAGAGGGTTTCAAGGAGGTTCTGCTCAGCAGACAATTCAGTCAAAGTCTTGGTTAACCTCTTGAATAAGGAAATGTACACAGCAGCGGACATAACTGCCCCCAAATGTTCCCTCTGAGTTGAGCCAACCAGTGCCTTAGTTTTCAAAGGAGCTGGGGCTTTCTGTGAACAACCTGCCTGGCACTTTGCAGATCAAATTGCTCAAATTCACGCTGAGTTGGATGCTATAACTGATACACATCCAGTGAATGTAACTTTGGTCCCTGCTTGTCCAATAGTAATAGATACTCTTCAATTTGCACATCCCAAGGACATACACAGGATTGTTGTACAGGGGAGCACCACCACATCAATGTTAGATAATTGCCCTTCCTAGTTTACTTAAAAATCCAGAGAGACTGGCTGCGTGGGTAAAGAGAGAAACAAATGCTTTACAAAAACAAGGGAGAGTTCCAGGATGCCTAAAGGAGACAGTTATAAAATCACTGCTTAAAAAAAAAAATCCTCCCTGGATCCCACCGTACTGGATAATTACTGGCCAGTTTCCAACACTCCATTTTCAGGCAAGGTGGAACATGTGGTAGATTTCCAGCTCCAAGGGTTTCTGAATGAGATGGATTATCTTGACCCATTTCAATCAGGTTTCAGGTGTGGTTATGCGAAAAAGATAGCTTTGGTCAGCTTAATGGATGACTTAAGCCGGGTCTTGGACAGGGAAATATTTCTCTGTTGGTTCTGCTGGACCTGCCAGCAGCTTTTGATACCATTGACCATGATATCCTTCTGGATTATCTTGCTGAGATGGAATTTGGAAGCACTGTTTTACAGCAATTTCATCCCTTCCTGGAGAAGCAATCCAGCACTGTTTTACAGTGATTTCATTCCTTCCTGGAGAAGCAATCCAGAAGGCTTTCCTGTTTGACCCCTTGACCAAACATTTCAGAAGCGTATTTTTACAGGATTTTTTTAAAAAAGAAGAAGTTGGCTGCTTTACAAAAGATTCCAGAATCCATAACTTTGCTCATCAATAGGCAGCATCTGTCCGTTAGTAATAAGACCCATATAGTTGCTACACATACACATAAAGCCTTTAAAATGTATTCGATGTCCTGAAAGCAATTCTTCCTTCTACAATTCCCAGCTGTCAAGAGACCTTTTTATTTATTCAAGTCTTGGGTTCTTAATCAATGAATCAAGCGTGGTACCAAAGCTCTACATCATGGTTAAGCCAAAATTACCACAGGGATCCGTGAGGCAAGGAAATAAAGAAATGTTTCCAGCTCAGCTTCTCTAAGAATCAATAACTACCAGCCTACTTTCAAGAGTACTGCTGCAGCATTCTTGTTAATTTGGACACATCACAGTGAGCCTGCTGATAAAATTTTAATCAGACACTACATTTAACTCAGCTAGATATCAACCAATAGCAGTTGTTTTCCAGGATTAAAAGCCTAATCTGAACAGTTCTGAGTTTAACAGAAGTGCTCAATACACTCATAAAACTGAGGGCTCATCCAGACTAGATCATGGGTAGCAGAGAATAACAACATGCACCTTGCAGTTATGACTTAATTGCTCTGAAGAGTATGGGTATGTAATATATTTGTATATATCACAAACAAATCCAGAAAAACATCATCCTTCACTCACCTGTCTCAACTGACAACTGGAAGACAAAATGAACTCATTGTTTATCTGATTAAAAATAGGATTTATGAAACAACAAACAGAAATGGATGAGGCCACAGCATGTCTACTGACCCCTAGTACATTTCCTGCATGCGCTTTTTTTTTTTTTAATGAGGACCATTTTGTTTAAAAACAATGACCTCAGAGAACCTTGGATCGTTGTATTTCAGGGTGGAGGAGATGGACGTCATAATTTTAACACCTACTATGTAAACATTTCCTGCATGTAACAGAGCTAACAATCAAGAAAAAGGCAACACTAAACCTCTCTTTTGATAAAAGTAAGAATTACAACCCACAGCTGTATGGAACAAATCTATTTCTGTACAATGTGTTGAATGGCTCTGCCCTCACAACTAATCTGATAACTTGGGATAAGAGGTTTCCTCCAAACACTTTATTTTCTATGTTATGTAACTGTTCTAAAGAGCTTTGAAGAACTCTGAAGGCATCACTGGAGAAGACTATCATTCTTTCCTCTAAAATCACTGTATTCTTGCAAATAAAAATATTTACTGAAATTATAAGCCGTCATGTAAGTGGAAAGAAAAGTGGACTGTAAATACTGTCACCAATATCTCACTTGCGTGTTGTGCAAGCATCAAGTGAGAAGAGAGAAAAGGTTTTTCTCCTTTCTGTCCCATACTCCATTGAGAATTTTTTCTTCCCCATTAGCTTTTGGTAGATGCAGTCTTAAAGAGCTCACGATAAAGAAATCACTTATTTCTTCCATGAAACATGGATACAAAGGAGAGAAGCCTTCTCCACTGAAAACAGGTGTTTGCACAATGTGCCAGCAATGCCATGCTTCTGTGCTTTGTTACCTCCTGCAAAATCCCAAACAGAATGAGAAAAGACAAATTGCTTTCTTTTTCACAGAATAATCAGAGGACAAAAGAAGCAGTGCCTTGATCCCTTCCCATTGGGTTTTTCAAAAAGGCAGCTTCTGCAAAAGTCAGAAGAAGAGCCAAAGATCACATAATACCTTTAGCTTCTTTGCACATTCCATAAGTCTCCAGAAAATATAGGTGCAATGGAAATAAGCAAAGGGTTTGGTAAATAAAGCGCACCATTGCTTGCAGATATATCTGCTTTTAAAAATAAGATGCTATCATTTTAATGATCAGTACACTTTATATGGTAAATGGCTAATATCATCAAAAGTTTGCACTTTTCAAGACTGGTAAGATAACAGTATTAACAATATTAACAGTATTAACAATACTGAACAAAAAGACTGAAATTCAACATCATTGTATAATTAAAGTTCTCATTTTAATTTGTTTGAAATATTTATACCCTGGAAACTCAAGTTCTTTATGCAGATTAGAATATATTTTTAAACCACACACAAAAAAAGCAGACAATCAAAATATTATTCTCCTTCATTGTGTGGGTTCTCGTCATCCCAGCAGCTGTAAATGTATCTTTCTGCTTCTGGAGACAAATGGAAGAAGTATTAAGAAGCAGCAACCCTTAAACCTACTGTTTTTTAAGAAAAGACTTTATCATCTGATGTGTAGTGTCTTCTAGTTTTTCTATGTCTGTATGAAAAAAAAAGAATATATCTTTCCTCCTGCATAAATTCCTGCTTCTAACAATGGCAGTTCAGTAGTTCTCACAAAGAATTTACACAGCGATATAACTGCAGCACATCATCTTCCCCACTGAGGCCCTTTCTACTCTCCAAAATTACTGATGGCCAGGAGACCCTCAAGAAAGTCTAAGACAGGAGGCAGGGAAGCTGCAGCAGGAGAAAGATCACCAGAATTCGCTTGGGCAAGGCAGTACCTCAAAAGTATCATTCAGTTAGCACACTATGTCAGTGCAACCCATTGTCTTTTCATCATGTAGCTCATTGAACAGATTGACAGACGTAACATCTAGTAATATAGTAGTCTGTTTGCAGGTCAGGTCTGTAAGAATGTTCATGAGAATTTATCCGTGGAATGACATGCACTGGAAGCCTTCAACTCATATTAACTTTGAACACAACGTCATCAGAAAAGCACTTCCTGAAATAATTATTTATCAGAGAAGGCATCAGACTTTCAATGCCCTTATTCCATACTCCACTGTATACATATGTAGGCCACTAAATCAGTATTCATGTATTTTGTGAGGGGGGTACTCAAATAACAAATGGAAAAAAGTGAAGTATTGGCACCTACAGGTATTAGGACTCGAGTGAAATCTGTATGGCTTAGCTGTGCTGAAGTTAAAACCTCAGAAAAAGCATAGAGTTTCACCCTGATGCTTCACAATCATTTCTGTTTCGAAATGACAGTGAAAACCACTGCTCTCTTTTAAAGTAACAAATAGCATCAGAGGACCTTTGTTCAAGCATAAATGAAAAAAACGGCATATGTAACTTCAATATAGGTATCCTATGTTTACTACTGCATGGTAAAATGGACTAAAATTTTGGGTATGATATATAGATGGAAAAACAGGAAAAATGTGGATGAACCGGTTGAAACTTATCTTACATTAGGATCTATCGTTGGTACATGACACCAGACAAACCGTCAATATAGAGGGATGTTTCCAGTGTATGTTGGAAATGTGAACAGCAAGAAGGGACATTTTACCATACGTAATGAATATATGAAAAAGCTAAAAACTGGGTTCAGATATATACTTTGATGCACATAATTTTAAATATTATTATTGAATTTAAACCAGAACTTTTCTCTTTTGGGACTAATGGATGGTCAACTGGAAAAGAGCCATGAGAGATCACTTCACTATATGATCACAGCAGCAAGACTGTTGTACACACAAAGATGGAAAACTTAATAATGTCTGTGAATGAGGAGTGGCTGTTAAAAGTGACTGCACTAGCAGAAATGAACAAGTTATCAGTTTTGATTAGAGAAAAACTGTTGGGAGATGTTTCTAAAAAACTGGAAACCCCTTATAGAGCTTTTCCAGAAAAAAAGAAAATGATATGGTAACTTTGGGCTTTGACATTCAGTAAGGTGTAGTTGGCAGAAGAAGTGAACAGTATAACGTTATAGAGAAAGGTTTCATAATATTGTGTGCATGTGTGTATACACACACAAACATATGTATAACCACCAAAAAGAAAGTTGGAAGCCACACTTTCATTTGTTATGTATTTCTCTCTCTACCTTGTTCCTCTTCCTTTCTTTTTTCATTATATTTAAAAAAAACTTTCAATAAAAAAATACTTTACA
Organism: Iguana delicatissima; assembly: GCA_948472985.1. Taxonomy (NCBI): domain Eukaryota; kingdom Metazoa; phylum Chordata; class Lepidosauria; order Squamata; family Iguanidae; genus Iguana; species Iguana delicatissima. Next base: position 131,157 of record CAOKZL010002729.1, on the reverse strand, counting down.
AAAATAATACAAGCATTCTGAGCTTAGCATATTGTGGCAACAACTGGTTTTTAATCCATCTCTAACAATCACGAAGAATCAATTCACAAGGAAATACTGCTTGTTAACAGCCATTATTATTTAAAAGTCAACTAGACAAAACCACAGCTGAAGCCAAGAAGAAACTAAAGCACACTGACTTCACTTTTGAAACATTTAATGTGTGCAAGCTGATTTCTTGGCAAGATTTCCAAAACTATTCCATTAATAGAAGCAAGCTTGCCTAGCTTTTCCTATATCAACACAAAGCAGACAGTCTTTGAGGAAACTAGATGAAAAGGCAGGAAGAGAAATCAAAGCTCTAGAAAACTGCAACTTTCACTAACCTCTGTGGATTTATTTCTCATCCTTTTATGGGAAGTACTGTGTTTAGCATGTTCACTAAAAACAAATTAATTCTATAGATATAAGAAATGCCTCGATATTTGAGAATAATGCCAAAAACTGAGTTTAAGCATCTCAACTTTACTTACCTATCTTAATAAAATTCTACTTAGAGGAAGACGCTTTTGCCTCTTTCCTTCAATCACCTTTCACTTAAGTAATGAAAATACAATTTACCAGAAATGCATGAGCCACTGCTCATGTAAATGGAATGATTTATCTGCGTGTTCCAATTCAGACGATGACATTTATTAGCTTGACAAACTGAAGCATCACATCAGTCAGTCTAACAGAGGCACTGACAACAAAGCCCCGGTGTTATCTACTGTAGATAGTGAAGATTTGATAGTGGGTGTTATTAACAGAACAAAAAAAAAATTATAAGTCATACCTGTATGAAGTTGAATTTTTCCAATAAGTCCCTCAACCAAGCCCAGGCAAATGGGATTCCAAGCCAGAAGGAGGTCAGTAGCTGTGAATAAAAATGTAACATACAAGAGAATGAAAATCATCAAGCCATTTTTAATCAGTGATATGGACTACAACTCCCATTAGCTCTAGTCAGCTCAGCCAATTATGTGAAATTGAAAGAAAATTTCTTCCTACATTATAATTTTCACATAGGTAGTCAACCCACTACTACATTTGGTAGTTCTTTATTAGGAAACAAAAGTTTTATAAAAATATTGTGAATTTTCCTTCCCCTAAATAGAAAATGTAATCTAAAAATCACTTGGGGAACTTAGGAAACTTTAATGAAGGCTCGTGCTATTTTGATGTACTCACTTTAAATAATTAAAATCCACAATTCAAACCCTGTTGAGCCAAGTAATTCTAGACACAAAAAGATCACAAAGACAATTATATTGTAATCCATTCCCTAAGCAAGTTTCAAAACCAAAAAGAGAAAGTCATGGTCTAATCAAAGGCAGCAAGATCAAAACAGGTTAGTTTTTAAGACTGAACCTGACTATTTCTGCTCCTTTAGAGACCTTTTGCTCACTACAAAAAACTTCAGGAGCCATTATGCTAACTTACAGCCTCTTTCTGATTAAAATGGAGAGAAAGAAAAACTGAAAAAGAATCTGGATATTCAGTTGATACAGTCAAAATGAAACAAATCATTTTGATTTTGTGAGCAACCAAGAAAGTTGTAATGCTTTATCAGAAGGGAAATGAGCAGTTGGTGTTAAAGACACTTTCCTCGGGTATATTATCTACAGGATAAAATGGTGAACAGCAAGTCAGCAGAGAATACGAGGGTGGATGATCTTCCAAAATTCAAATTCATAACTCACAGTGGCTCTGAAGTTTTCTTCAACACTTCCTTTAACTCCTTGATAAACATATACACAAACCTTCCAGCTATACAACACTGAAAGAGCCTATTGCAATAATTTTGTTGCATGAACCTGATTAATACAGAGCTGGAAATCAGAATGCAGATGACACATTTGTAAAGTATGACACCCTCTCAAGTACGACTACTGTTCACCATTTTTATGATTATAAGGAAATAGTTACTCTGACCAAAGTGCAATAAAACTCCATGCAGGAAAACATCTTGCAATAACACAATACCAACAGAAGTGTGCTAAGAACATTAAAGACCTTGGATGGATTCAAATATTTGACCTTGTTTCCTAACAACTAATGTCTTTTTAGTGACTAAAGTAGGGGTGAGGAACCTCTGTCCCACCGGATGAGATGAAGTCAATGCAGCCATTGATCGGGCACAATGGGTGACGTAATTTAAAAACATCTAGAGGGCTACGGGTTCCCAATTTCTGAAATCAAAAAAGAAGTCACACATTGACATTTGAATGTAATCAGTACATGAAGTTAGTATGTTTTCAATCAGCTGCAAAAAAAAAAAAAATCCTGCTTACCAAAAGAGCTATGGCATCAAAAGCATTAAAAGCCAAGTCAAAAATCATATTGTTACATGGGAACTAAAAAGTAAGCATGACACAGGCAGTATACATCTGAATCTACACGCAGAACACTACAGAGCATGTTCCAACAAAATCATTTTGATGTTTCCTAAAGCCTTCAGTTTCATACTGGCCAAAGCAGAGTGCGGGACAAGATGGCTTTTTCTGGGGTGTGAGGTGTTAGAGCATTTTTTCCACTGTTTTCAATAAGATGAAAATCTTACTGCAAGTTCTAAGGCTGGCATAGTTGTTCTCATCCTAGGGAAACGTTTGGGAAAGTGGGCCTTTGAATCAAGAAGACCGAAGACCATCCCAACGCCTTCCCCAAATGCCTCCTTTTGGTTCTTACCGCAAGCACACTACTGCAAAAAAGCCATGACGGTAGACTACTCTACCTTTATCTAGAAGACTCACAGGGGCTACTCTTTGTTCCGCCAAAATACAATTTTTATTTATTCATTCCAGTTGACTTGTGCTGCACCATACATTATTTTACTAATTTTGTACAATTTTAAAGTAGAAATTTTTTCAGCTTAAAAATTTTCTAGGAAGCAAAAATGTCTCTGAGGACCACATGTAGCTCGGAGACACATTTTTCCCTATCCCTAGTTTACAGTATTTTGTACCCATCATGACCTATTTATTTATAAATTACTACATATTTAAAAACTGAAAGGACCACTAGTATGTATGAAAGGAACTGTCCCATAAAGAGTATGTTTCTTTAGCGCTAAATTAAGCAGCTGGCAAGGCCAACTACTACTGTGGATGCAGTGCCAAATTCTCAACAGTGTACAGTATCACCTTGTGCCATATTCACCTTTTTTCCTCTCTCATATCTAGTTTAGTCAATCATAATTACTAGTGAAGCAATTACAAATTTCTGGGTGGAAATTAGTCATGATTTGCATACTCTTGGATTTCAAGATAAAATTAAACCATACATCTTTCGGGAAGCCTGAGAAATTCTGATGTGACGAGGAACTGAATTAAAATTATACATGATATGGAAATGTGGACAGGAAGATATTTTTCTCCCTCTATCATTACACAAGAACCTTATGCAGTAAAGCTGAATGTTTTGAGAGCCAGGATAGCTACATGGAATTCACAGAGTTGAAATACTGGACACGCAGAATAAGCCTACCATGATTACTAGTTACAATGCCTATATACTACCACCAGTATCAAACACAATATGCTTCTATATAACAGCTGCTGGGGAACACAGGAAAGGCATTGCTGCACTTATGTGGGTCTTGTGAGCTTACAGGATGCAATCAATAGGCTGCTGTGTGAGTATAGAGCTTTATGAGATAAACCTTTGCCCTGACTCACCACACCTCTCCTTATATTCTTAAGAATTTCTAGCTTATATCCTTAAGAACTTCCAGATCAGGGGTAAGAGTCACTCCAACATTGTTGGATTGTAAATCCCACCATTACACATCACTCATTATGCTGCCTGAGGCAGCAGCTTGCAGCCACAATCCAACGGGGGGGGTACAGAATTCCTACACTTGCTATGAACATTTACAATATAAACCTGTTTTATTCTATCTACACAGCTACCCAGTTCCTATCACTTTTAGACAAACTTAATGATTTTATTGATATTGTTTGCTTGCTTGGAGACAAAGAGATGAAACAAAGAAGTGCTGGGCATTTAAATGCTTTCAACAAGACAGACACAAGTCTCATCAACCTTATGGCAACATTCAGCTTTTATGCTCAGGCACAGTTTGTTTCAGCCATTGTTTAAGAACCACCCAGGAGAATCTAAAGTCTAAAAGAAATCCTAGATTGTGGAGAGCAAACCGATCACCTAAGTTGTGTGAATACTTGGCTCCTTTCCCAAAAGCAGTGTCAGGACTACCAGCTAGCACTGCATCACCAGTTCTCTTATCACTGATGAACAGATCCCTCTCAGAGATCTTCAACCATTAGTATACTCTGAGCCAAGTACAATTCTAAAGGCTTCTTCAGTATGATGCCAATTCTTTTAACTATCTCCTCCCAACATACCTGAATAAAATGATATCTTGCCTTATATCTGCAGTCCCATGACCTTTTTCTGAATTTTGCTACCAGTCTAAGAAGATTACTGATCATTAACAGTGAGATGTGGGATGTTTCTGTTATGCGCACAAATACCCAGCATGAGGCCAAAGGGAAATCTTATTCACTTTTACCTACCTCTCAGCTTCACATCATCTGGAAAACCCAGACAGTTCTTGCTTCATACCGCTTCAGGACAGAACCTCTGACCTGTGATTAGCAAGCAGTCTGCAACTTCACCATGTTTGTGCCTACACTGGCCTTTACAGCACATCTGAATACACCTGAAGCCAGTGCTCAACTTCCTGAGAACTATTTCCTGATCGCTGGTATTGTGAAATCGTTCACACAACATCAGTAATAATGATAGAAAAATCTGGCTCTTGAGCTAGATGCAGTCAAAGTAAACTAGCTCAAAAAATCTTTTGAAGTTAATTTCTAGATAACAGAGATAAAGAGCTCTGATTGGCAGTAACAAAGCAATGAACTCTGGTGTGATGTTTTGGAAGCTACTGTATGACATTCACCTATGTTTTGGAGTCCTGAGCTATGTTTGGAACACGAATATACTGGGGCGTTTTCCAAAGCATCTGACGTGTGCTCTGAATGCCGGAAAGCTTTGTGCTGAGGATTACTCCTGAGCAACTGAACTGTGTTTTGAATGCCTGGTGAGAAAATGTTCAAGTAGGCAAGAACTACATCTAGCCTCACTCTCTTTGCTTTGGCTCTGTACAATGTACTTAGTCCTTTCTACTAGGCATCTCCTCAAACTCCTTCCCAAATTGGAATTCGCCCCATGGACCAAAAAAATCTTCCAAAAGAGACGTTTTGTTTCTTAAAAAAAATAAACATGCTGATAAGAGTTAGAAAGAGAACAAGTGAAATAACTTGTTAGCTAAAAAGAAAAAAGAGACATAAAATCTAAGAACATCCAGAAGTCAACATAATTCTCATTCTTGCCCTATTTGAACTGACCCAATCCCCTTTTAAAGCCATCCAATTTGCTGATCATTACTGCTATCTTCCAAGAATCATAAAATCATAGAGTTCGAAGAGACCACAGAGGCCATCCAGTCCAACCCCCTGCCATACAGGAACACTCATCAAAGCACTCCCAACAGATGGCCATGCAGCCTCTGTTTAAAAACCTCCAAAGAAAGAGACTCCAACACACTCTGAGGCAGCATATTCCACTGCCGGACAGCTCTGACCATCAGGAAGTTCTTCCTGAAGTTAAAGTAGAATCTCCTTTCCTGCAGCTTGAATCCATTGCTCCTTGTCCTAGTCTCTGGAGCAGCGAAAAACAAGCCCATTCCCTCCTTGACATGACATCCCTTCAAATATTTAAACATGGTTATCATGTCCCCTCTTAACCTTCTCTTTTGCAGACAACATACCCAGCTTCCTAAGCCATTCCTCATAGGGCATGGCTTCCAGACCCTTCACCATTTTGGTCGCCCTTCTGTGGACACGCTCCAGATTGTTGATATCCTTCTTGAACTGAGGTGCCCAGAACTGGACACAGTATTTCAGATGAGATCTAACCAAAGCAGAATAGAGTGGTACCATTATCTCCCTTGGTCTAGACATCATACTCCTATTGATGCAACCAAGAATCACATTGGCTTTCTTGGCTGCTGCATCACACTGCTGACTCATGTTCAGCTTGTGATCTATTAAGACTCCTAGATCCATTTTCACACGTACTGTTATCCAGCCACATGTCTCCCATCCTATATTTGTGCATTCCTTTTCTTCTGTCTAAGTGCAGGACCTTACATTTCTCTCTATTGAAATTCATTTTGTTAGTTTTGGCCCAGCTCTCCAATCTGTCAAGGTCATTTTGAATTTTGACCCTGTCCTCTGGCGTATTAGCAACCCTCTCCCAATTTGATGTCATCTGCAAATTTGATCAGCATGCCCTTCATCCAATACTCCTTCATCCAAGTCACTTATGAAGATGTTGAATAGCACTGGATCCAAGACAGAACCCCGTGGTACCCCACTAGTCACTTCTCTCCAGGATAAAAAGCAGCCATTGGTGAGCACCCTTTGGGTTCATTCAGTAAACCAATTACAAACCCACCTAACAGCAGCCTTATCCAGCCCACATTTTACTGGCTTCTTTGCAAGAATGTCATGGGGAACTTTGTCAAAGGTTACTGAAATCAAGATATGCTATGTCCACAGCATTCCCTTCATCTATCGAGCTTGTAACTCTATCATAAAAAGAGGTAAGATTAGCCTGGCATGACTTATTTCTGAGAAATCCATGTTGACTTTTAGTGATTACAGCACTGCTTTCTAAGTAATTACAAACTGACTGTTTAATGATCTGCTCTAGGACCTTTCCTGGTACTGATGTCAGGCTGACTGGATAATAATTATTTGGGTCCTCTTTTTTTCTCTTCTTGAAGATGGAGACGACATTTGCCCTCCTCCAGTCTGCTGGGACTTCTCCTGTTCTCCAAGAGTTCTCAAAGATTATTGCAATCTGTTCAGAAATGACTTCTGCTAGTTCTTTTAATATCCTGGGATGTAATTCATCTGGCCCTGGAGACTTGAATTCATCTAGTTTAGCCAGATATTCCCATACTATTTCTCTACCTATTCTGTGCTGCATTCCCTGCCCCCACTTCCTCACCTGCTCCCCACCCCCCAGGTTGAGTACTTCTATCCTTTTGGGAGAAAACTGAGGCAAAAGTGTTCAACAGTTCTGCCTTCTCTCCCCCACCTTAGTAATTGTCCATCTTCCCCGTGCAGTGACCCTATCATTTCCTTCTTTTTCCTTTTTGCTGCAGACATCTCTAAAAAAGCCCTTTCATTGTTTTCAATACCTCTGGCAAGGCTGAGTTCATTCTGCACTTTAGCTTTTCTGACCTTCCTACATATCCTGGCTATTTGCTTGAATTCCTCTTTGGTGGCTTCACCATTCTCCCATTTCCTGTACATGTTTCCTTTAACATTTAGCTCAGCTGAGAGTTCTTTAGTCAACCATTCTGGTTTTTTTAAGCACCTGCCATTTTTCCTCCTTATTGGTACAGTTTTAAATTGTGCCTTCAGTATCCCACTTTTAAGAAACTCTCATCCATCATGAACTCCTCTCACTTTCAGTATTCTTGACCACAGAATTTCAGCAAGTAACTCTGTAAGTTTACAGAAATCAGCTTTTTTAAAGTCTAGAAGGCGTGCCTGGCTACACTTGGCTTCTCCTTGCCACTGAATGACAAATTCCAATAGAGCATGGTCACTCCCCACTAAGGAACCCACCACCTCTGCCTTATCAACAAGATCATCCCTGTTGGTCAGGATCAGCTATAAAATAGTTGATTCCCTTGTCACCTCTTCCACCTTCTGGACCATGAAACTGTCTGCAAGGCAAGCGAGGAACCTGTTGGCCCTTGTAGTCTTGGCAGAGTTTGACTGCCAACATATATTAGGATAGTTGAAATCTCCCATTACTACCGCATCTTTCCTTTTTAAATGTTTAGTCATCTGCTCCAGAAAGGCATCATCCAAGTCCTCAGGCTGGTCTAGAGGCCTGTAGCAAACCCCCACAATCACATCCCTGTTGTTTCTTGCTCCCTTAATTCTTACCCAGATGCTCTCAACCTGGCTTCCTGGATTTAAGTCACGGATCTCTTCACAGGTGGAAACATCCTTGACATATATGGCTGCTACTCCTCCTTTCTTGTTTGGTCTATTTCTGAGAAATAGATTATACCCCCCTATTCCTACATTCCAACCACGAGACTCATTGCTCCAGGTTTCAGTGATGCCTATTAAATCATATTTATTTTGTTGTATGAAGAGTTCGAGTTCAACTTGCTTATTTCTCATGCTCTGTGTATTAGTGTAGAGACTCTTAAGACCATGTGCCCTTCTCACAAGTCCTGTACTAAAGTGGCTTTTCCTCCCACTGCTGGTCTCTAGTACTACGTGGCTTGCTCCATCTATATCATTTGGGCTATTTTAACCAGCACTCACTGAATCCTTGCCCTGAATAATACTGTCTCCTTCCCCTGCCAAACTCAGTTTAAAGACCTCCTGATCTGCTTTGCAAGACTGTCAGCAAAACGTTCCTGCCGACAGTTGTGAGGTGCAGCCAGAAGACAATCTTCGTGGAAACAGAGACCATGATCCAAAAACCCAAATCGTTCTTGGCAGCACCATCTGCGAAGCCAGTTGTTCACCTCCACTATTCTTCTCTCCCTTCGTGGGTCATGTCCTTCCACAGGGATGAAACGACAACCTGCGCACCAAAGTCCTTCAGCTTCCTACACATAACCTTGTAATCCTCTGTGATGTGCTGAAAGTTGTGCCTCGCATTGTTGTTGGTTCCATTGTGAACCAAGGAGGGGGTTACAGTCGGTCAGTGTGCTTGACCAGTCTCATTATCCTTTCCGTTACATTGTTGATTTTCGCCCCAGGGAAACAGTACATCCTGTCCAAGTTGCAAATCATTAGTTCCATTTCTTTCAGCAAGGAGTCCTCAACCACCAGAACTCGTTTCCTCTGAGGCTCGTCTGGGGTTACTCGATGAGCAGATTCTTCCATGGCCACCTGGACATTCTGTTTAGGGTGAGACTGTTGGTCTTGCTGCTGTCAGATTTCGTCCTGCTAGCGTTCAAGTTCCTGTTGCCGATGTTTGATTTCCTCTTGGTGACATTCCATTACCTCCTTCTGCTATTCCATTACCTCTTCCTGATGTTCCACTTCGTCATTAATAAAGTCAAGAACTTGGAAGCTATTCTGTAGCTCGAGAGTTTCTGTTGGTTCCTGGCCCTTCTACTCCTGTGTGTCAGATTCCTCCAAGCATCTGTCTCTTGGTTTTGTGAACCGACTTCCTCGTCTGGTAGCTCCTCCGTGTATTCTGTCTTCAAGAAGGTCTTCTCTGCCCTATCCAAGAACTCCTCACCCTCCTCAACAATCTGAAGATTAGAAACCTGGGCCTCCAGTTGGCGAACCTTCTCCTCTAAGAGCGCCACCAGCTTGCATTTCCTGTAGGTGTACCCAACAACATCTTGAGGCAACAAAAGAAACATGCCACAACAGCTGTTGCAGGTGACTGCAGCAGCTTCCTCACCCTCCATACTTGACAATCTAGACAATCAAATTAAAAATAGTAAAACTGGGCTTTGTCTTCAAACTCCCCTGGTAAAGCCTATGTCAACACTCCAGTTTGCCAAGCTCTAATTGGCAAACTATGAAGACTGAGGGTATAGTTCTATAGTGGTTCTAGTTACTCTCCCAAGCCGCCCACCCCACCTGAATATTGTGGTCAGGCAGACTGTCTCAGAAAGGCTTCAACCCCAAGAAGCTAAATTTGTAGAGCTAAATTGCATACACCTTCAGCACACGCCACTGGCAGCAGTTATAAAGAGCTAACAGCTGCTGGCTCAACCACCTGAAATAATTTGGGGTTCACTCCATTGGTTATTCTTGCACATGTATGTGCCTTCAAGTTGCCTGTCAACTTCTGGTGGCCCCATGAATTTCATAGGATTTTCTTAGGCAAGAAATACTCAGAGATGATTTGGACAGCTCCTTCCTCTGAAATATAGCCTACAGCACTTGGTATTCATTGGCAGTCCCCGTCCAAGTACTAACCAGATCTGATCCTGCTTAGCTTTGACAATCAGATGGGATCTGGTACCTTTGAGGTATTTAGGCACTTCCAGCAATGGGAACAGGTTAATTGTTTTCAACAACACTTCTGCATTTGAGATATTCAAAATTCAATGTTAAAATATTTTAAAACTGGAACTTCTATTGCTTCAACTTTATAGCTAATTCCAGTCACATTACAAGATTCGCATTTTTAAAGGATTCCACCACCACCACCACCACCCAAAAAAACCAGACAATCATTTAGAATTTGGAATGAGCTAATCAATGCTACTACTTCTTACAGGATTAAAAATGATTCTAAATAGAATTATTTTCCTTCATTAAAACTGGTGAAATACCATTAATATTTCAGAGGAAGGAACTGGCAAATGACCTCTGAATATTCCTTGCCTAAGAAAAAAAACTGTGTGAAATTCATGGGTCCCCAGAAGTCAACAGGAGATGTGAAGTCACATACACACACACAGGTAAGCAGTGAAGGAGCCACAGTTGATGTGAACACCAAATTACTTAGAGTAAGTTTTGCCAGTTCCTCCCTCTGAAATATAGCCTACAGCACTTGATAATCATTGGCAGTCTCCCTTACAAGTACTAGCCAGGGCTGAACCTCCTTAGTTTCTAACATCAGAGAGGATCTGGTGTGTTTAGGGTATTTAGGGCCCCTGCTCACCCAACTTCAAATAATTTATGGAAAAGTTTAAAATGCACAAGCTTCAATAGCTCCTGGTAACCTCCCTGTTTACATTCCTTTGGTAAAAGAAGGGACCATAGTAATTCATGCAAAAAATGAGGGCTGATAAAACTTGTTACACCTCATACTGGCTACCAATGGTGTGCTTGCATGCCTATATATGCACTAGGAAGTCTTCTGTTTCCCTTAACCTTCTGTTAACCTTTCCCTTCTGTTTCCGTTAACTTAACCCACTGTTAGATACTGACACCTTCAATATTCAAGATACATAAGAGGTATTTTTTTCTTTTAAAAAGTCTATGTAAATACTATTTTAGAAGACCTTTTTCACAAGAGGTCTGTACAGATGCGCACATAGATGTTTCATTTATCAAGAGTGCCCTAGCTATCTTTTATTATGACTTTATAAGGGAGTGAAAACAGGTCATACTGACATCAAAATACTTTTGGTAGCTTTGATATAAAATTGTTTTCCTCTCCACCATTTTTGGAATGCCACTTTATGATACCTCTCTAACCAATTTAGCAAGTTGTTATTTTAACATGAGGCTTTGAAGATGACTAAGTGTGACACAAATAGATTTGTTACTTGCCTCCAAACAGATTCAGTCATCACAGAAGTAACTCCGCGACAGCAAAAACAGTACACCTGTCAGACTACTAAGAAAGAACCTCCCATTAAATAAAATAATGCAAAACATCTTTATGCATTTGAAGTCTTAAAACACCTCAGAAAGGTTTCTCTCACACTTAATTGTAAGAATAACATTGTGTATTATGCAGCACAGCCATTTTATTCTCTTTCTTTACAGCTTTGGCCAAACCATATAGACTAAAAAAATTATACCAGTAATTTAAGGTAATGCAAAATGGGATTACAATCCTGCTATCTCAAAATTCAGCCTTTCAGAGGAATTCAGATTCTAGCAGTAGTCTCAACAAAGACCCTCAGAAATCAGTGCATTTATCTAGGGCAGTGGTTCTCAACCTTCCTAATGCCGCGACCCCTTAATACAGTTCCTCATGTTGTGGTGACCCCCAACCATAAAATTATTTTCGTTATTATTATTTATTTATTTATTGTTTATTTATTTAGTTAGTTACTTATTTCCAACATCGAATAGATTGGAAACACTGCCCTAAATCACTGCTCTGGATAGACTTCTAATGCCTAAAAACTGGTAACCTTTCCCCTTTTTTTTAAGCACAGAAAGCGTCCATCAATGCCAGAATTAAGACAGTAGTTCTAGTTCTGAATGTTGGGTTTCCACAGTTCAAAAAGCCAGTCACTCCCAAAGGCAACGCCAAAACAGCCCACATTTTACATGAGACGCAGGGAGGAAAGAACAGGGAGAGAGGAAAGATGGCGGGGGCATAAGCAGACGTGTTTTGTTTCACTCCCACCCTCCCTCCCACCCTTAAAGGGAGCGCGGCTGTTAGGATGCTCTCACTCCCACATTGCACGGGCACCCCTTCCTTCCTCCTTTCATCCCTCTGAGGGCTCGGGAGTGGGGTGCAATACCCGCTGTAGCCTCTCGACCACGCTACACCCGTGAGCCCCTCTCGGTCTCCCCACCTCTGCCGCCCTGCCCGGCAGGGAAAGACAGGGAAACGTCCCCACACATGCCCAGCACACCTCCTTTCCCCTCCTGCCAGCATGGGGTCTTCTCTCGCCATCTCCGCCCCCCCATGCAACAGGGAAAGACGGAGAAACGTCCCCACACACACCCAGCACGTTTCCTCTCACCTCCTGCCAGCACAGGGTCTCCTCGCGCCACCCCAGCCCCCCCGCCGGCAGGGAAAGACAGGGAAACGTCCCCACACACGCCCAGCATGCCTCCTCTCACTTCCTGCCAGCACGGAGTCTCCCCATGCCACTTCTGCCCCACCGCCAGCAGGGAAAGACGGGAAAACGTCCCCACACGCGCCCAGCACGCCTCCTCTAACCTCCTGCCAGCACGGGGTCTCCTCTCGCCACCTCTGCCCCCCCGCCGGCAGGGAAAGACGGGGAAACGTCCCCACACACACCCAGCATGCCTCCTCACAACTCCTGCCAGCGCGGGGTCTGCTGTCGCCACCTCTGCCCCACCACCCGGCAGGGAAAGACGGCAAATCGTCCCCACACGTGCCCAGCACGCCTCCTCTCACCTCCTGCCAGTGCGAGGTCTCCTCTCGCCACCTCTGTCCCACACCCAGCAGGGAAAGACAGCGAAACGCCCAGCACGCATCCTCTCCCCTCCTCCCAGCACGGGGTCTCAGAAACAGCGCTCCCATTGGCTGTGAGGCCGCCTTCTTTCAAAAGGGGGCGGGGTGGGACAGAGGAGCAGCGACCCATATGAAATGGTCATTTGGTCCCCAAAGGGGTTGTGACCCACAGGTTGAGAACCGCTGATCTAGGGCAAGGGACGTGGCAAAGTGCAGGTTGCATACAGTCATCAAAGATCTTTTTTTTTCCACTGTCCCTCCAAATTTTTTTTTTATAACAAACAGGTTTTTTTCCTCCCAGACAAATAATGGTTTTGTATTCAAATAGAATGCCAACCACTAAAGTTCTTTTTTTAAAAAGCCAGAAACAGACTTAAAGTCTCTTCAGATTTTGGTTAGTTATTTTGTGTACAGGTGTGGTTCTTGGACAGCCAGTGTGGTGTAGTGGTTTGAGTGTTGGACTAGGACCCTGGAGGCCAGGATCCGAATCCCTTCTCAGCCAGGAAAACCTACTGGGTGACCTTGGGCAAGTCACAATCTCTCAGCCTCAGAGGAAGAGAGGCAAAACCCTCTCTGAACAAATCTTGCCAAGAAAACTCCTTAAGGCTTCACCTTAAAGTCATCATATACTGGAAACAATATGAAAGCATACAACAGTAACATAGCTGCAGTTCTCAGTGGAATGCTGGGTCAAAAAATGTCCCTCAAACTCACCAAACTTACCTGCTTCTGATCTAAGCTTCTATCTCAAGACATAAAAGCTAGGCAGGGAAAGAAAAATCAGAAAACCTGCCACTACTACCTTTTAAAATTGTTTTTCAAAAGAAAATATTAGTGATTTTGGAGAGCACAGGAGAAATTTCTTTGTTTCCTCCAAAGTTCCAACTTTTAAGTTTTCCCCCTTCTTTTAAGAAACAAAAGATGACTTAGGTGGTTACAAGTGCAGAATTTTGTAGCACTGTGTTCAGCACTGGGCATATTTTCCTCCCCCCTTTTTTTGTACAAAACTAAGACATTTAAACCTGTGAAACCACAGCTCTCAACATACTTAGGTGGAAATAAGCTTCCTTAAATAGAATGTGTCTATGCTCTGAGCCAACATGTAAAACTATCTTTTAAGTAAACCACCTGAAGTCTGCTTCCTACCTAAAAGGCAGACTAGAAAACTATTTAAATAAAATCCTACTTAACCATATATTTTAATCTTATTCTTTGCTCCACACCAGATACAGTATTATATTGGGTGCAATATTTTTCTAATTAGTACATTAGTAAAAATTTCAGACTGTGAGAAATACTAACATGTGATCAAATGTAAACTAAACATGCTACTGAGAACACAATATTCATATGATGCCATGGCAGTGGTTGACTATGTTTTTACAGCTGCATTCATTGATTGGTACTTGTAATAACACACATAACTCCATGGTATGATAAGAACCGAGACAACCAATGAGAACTGACAGTACAATTCACATTTCATGAAAAAAGACACACTGACCAGCATGTCATTCAACACCAGCATGGCTCAAAGATGGTGCCCTCTCCTCATTTTTGACTGCAACATCCATCTTGCCAGCCAGCATGTCCAATAGTGAAGGGATGGGGATTTTAAGGATATGGACAGCTGTGTAGAGTGGTAAGGTCTTCCACATGATTAACTGACCCTTGATTTTCCCAGCTGATTAAATAAGCCAAGGTGGGAATCATCTCTTTATGGAATAGATTGTCCCTTCACGTTTAAAAGGGTAGAAATACAGTCTTTAAAGAAACCTGCTTTTAACTGAGGAGCTCTGACTAACTATAGTCCAGTGTGTGAGCTACCATTATTGGGTAAAGTGACTGAGATGGTGATAAGAGTGACAAACTGTCCAGATACTTTTGGATGACATTCATTACCTAAACCCACTGCAGTCTGGATTTCAGAGAAAGGATATCAAATTGACACTGCTCTCGTCACACTGGTAGATGACATTTCCTGGAACTGGACAAGGACAGTAAAGTCCTATCTCCAGCACCTCTTAGCAGCTTTCAGTCAACACAATCCTTATATTGTTCTAGACTTCCTGACTGGGCCAGGTAGTCTTGCAGTGGTCCCAATCCTTCCTGTTAGATCCCACCTAAAAGGTGGTACTGGGTGCACGATGTCACTGTTCAACACCATGGCCTTTGTCATATGGTGTTCAGAGATCTATTCTGTCTTCCATGTTATATGAAACCACTGGGAAAGGTCATTAAGATTTTGGAATGAAGTGTCAGTAATAGATGGATGACATCGAGTTCTATTACTCTTTGTCACCTAATATCAAGAAAACAGTCAATACTCCAGAAAGCTGCCTGCACTCAATAATGGGCTTGATGACAGTGTTTAAGAAGAAATTAAATCCTGATGAGACAAACATGTTACTGGTCTGAGGACTAAATTTAACCTGCCCTGGAATGGTCACCCTCTTCCAAAAAAGTCAAGTTTGACTCTGCACTGTCCTTAGATCCTAGGTGGCAACAGTGGAAAGGATTGTTTTTACACAACAGTGCTGTTTCTTGAATCAGACTAGCAGCACAACACTTATCCATCCTTTAGGTACGTTAAGTCTTGATGCTGCAAGGCATTTTCCATGGAAACAGCCTTGACGAATTTCTGAGGCCATTTTCACTCTACACTGTTATAGCGTATTATTCCACTTTCAACCTCCTTTGGAATTGTGGGGTTTATAGTTTACTGAGGCCAAAGAACTCTCTGGTTAAGAATTCTAAATGGCCCTCCTTAAACTGCAAATCCCAGGATTCCATAGGATGTTGAAAGTGGAAGAATAGCACTATAACAATATACTGTGGAAATGGCCTGAGACAAGTGCAAAATATGGCACCTAAGCTGCTAATCAGTGTGCAGTACTGAGATCATACTACTTTGATAATGAAAGACATGCACTGGTTTCCAAACTGCTTGCCTAGTCCCCAACTATCTGGGGAGAGACAGGTAAAAGTTGTTGTTATTAGCTTGAGGCTTGGCTGTCTTAAAGACCACATGTCTCATTACAAATCTGTCTAAATCTTAAGATATTCAAGAGCAGGCTTCTGAGAGTACTATCACCTACAGAGGCCACTCGATGGGCACACAGAAGGCTTTCTTCTCTTTCTCCCAGAGAGTAGAGCACAATCTCATCATATCAGTTTCCACTCTCGCTGCTTTCAGTAACAGTATGTGGACACATCCTTTCATGCTGACCTTTTAAAATTATATTTATTGATTGTGTCTAGAAGCACCAGTGCCAGAGAAGTCAATCTCTAGTAGGGCTGAAGCAGTCCAGGAGAGTCAAGCCAGTCTAGGTTATGCATATGTGGTCTAGAAAGCTATCTGAAATGGAGGGGAAAATATAATAAATATGTTTGAAACATTCCATAATCAATTATTGTAAACAAGCAGTCCCAATCAACAAGGCTGAAGACAGAAGACAGTCCAGGGCTCAGGAATTCAAGTAATCCAAAAGTGAGAGCACATACCAGTTTGTTGAACAATTTGTCTGCAACAAGAACTCCCACCCCTACCCCAGCTGCTGACAGATTTATAGCTGCTTGACACTGGCACACCTGTTACAAGATGTATTTTCCACATATTTTGCAAATGTAACACTTTGAAATGGTTTATTTGAAAGAGTAGAATTCAAGTATTAAAGCTACATGAAATATATGGGCTTGAATGGGATTCTGGGCATTCAGCCCAGCTAACAGATAAGAGTACAACATAGCTATGAGATATACGTAACAAAGCTACACCTAGAAAACAGTGACCTTGACAGAAGCCCCGTAAACAAAAGATGCCAATGTTGTATAATTTTAAAATAAAATACTCCTAACAGGTGTAAATCATCAGCAATCACCCAAGCAATAGGTAATGGCAAACAGTTAACAGGCACCAGTGAAAGCCTTACCTGATTAGCAGCCTGTCAAAAGACTAGTAAAATCTTACAGGATTGGATGAATAGTGCCCTCGTGCAAAGCCCCAGTAAAACTTGTCTCTATTTGGCTGATAATAACAGCAGTGAAAATTGCTTCTGATAGGTAGAAATGAATATATAGGAGGGGCTTGGTACACTATTCTAGACCATATAAGGGCAAGTGGTTTTTTACTGCTTCACATGAGGCAGTTTAACAACTGCCTATTGTGCTGTTTTCTGGCTGAATATCTTACACTCCCAAGCCGGTATGAGAGAAGAAGCCTTCTCTCTCTAGATATTAAAGAGGTTATATTAAATATGCATTTCTTATCCAGTTAGATAAATGCCCATTATAAATATATATAACAGATGCCTCAAAAATTGAAGTAAGAATATATAGAAACGTCTATAGAAATGTGTACAGGTGCCTGTCTCGAGATGTACAGTTCCTCAATAAATGAGATTGTATTTCTTAGTGGACAGATATTTAAGTTACACTGTGTAAGAAGCAGAATTCCTTACAAGTAAAACCAGTTTAAATTGTCTGTATAAGTTATGTACACAGGCTGAAAAGTCCATGTTCTTCCTCAAGGGGGTATGTACATCCTGCTGATTTCACAACGTAAATAAATAGTCTAAAATAGTACAAAGCTGTATATATTTATTGACCTATGCCAAATATTCTGAAATTCCAATAGTCAAGATTACTCAAGGGGAATGTTCACATCAGCCTACCTGTTAGGACAATCCTGTTGTCCACAAACACAGAGACATCAGTAACCAAGCTGGTGGACTCTAGGAAACTCATAACAGATGCAGATTGACAAACAGCAATGGACCTGCAAATCCCTCAAATAAAGAGATGGGTTGGAGGAATCAAGCTTGTTTCATGTCACATGGTTGTGAGCATTTCCTATTTAAAACTTTGCAAGAGGCACTGGCTTTTTCTACACTTCTGGTTTTTTGTTGTTTGTTTGTCTGCACTCATTCTACAAAAGACATCCCATCTGTTTTGGATGAGACGGCCACATCTTGCTGAAGGTCGGCATCAGTTTTAGGTAGCTAGCTGCCCAGGTTCTGGGGCAAGTCCTTCTAGTTCTGAATCCCCTGAGTCCAATACCTCAGAATAAGTTATGGCAATCACTCACTTTGTTTCATTAAATTTGTTTAATGTCTTTTAACTTATTAGTGATTTTTAGCAGTTTTATTGGTTAATTTGTTTAATTGCACTAGTTACCTTGAGTGCTCTCTTTCTTAAATGGAAAGAAATAATAAATTAAATGATGCAAGTTACAATGTACAATATCTGGAAGGCAGCCAGCTATAGAAGGTTCTTCTGTACAATAATGTGGAAATATACTTCTTATATTCCCAAACTAATTATATGAAAAATGGAAAGATAGGAATATAACTAGAGAATGAACATCTATCCCTCTGTAGATTTATATTTTTTTCTTCCATAACATCATGAACTTTGATGAATACTATAAAATCACACAACACAAGTTATTACTTTGTTCTCATTTAAGAGGTTCACAAATTCTGGTTAACTTTGTTGACCAGCCAAGGAGTCTTCCCTCTAAAACTCTGCCATATTTTCTCCACAACCTTCAGTGTTCAGATGATTAAAGGAGCTCAGACTCCAAGAAAGGCATGGGGCTTCGCTGCTGTTGTACGAAGCCTCAGACAGCTGTGAGAAGTACAGAATTTTCTATCTATGGTTATCATACTCAGAATGGCAAGCACAGCACCAACATGAGGGGGATGAGAATCATCTTCAAAACTGTACAACAATCGCCATCCAAGTTTAGGAGCAAGACAAAAACATATTTGGTTGATGATGTTTGCAGTACATTAGTGAGACACAGGTCTAAACTGTGAAGGGCCTGCAACCTATTACAACAAAAAAGGTTTGCAGGTGCTTCATTAGCTGGGACATCCAAAGGACCTAAGGAATACAAGATCAAGCCAACAAACCATTGCCACCCGTACTATTTGCCCAACTTGGAAATGTAGAATCCTGCTGCATACCACATTTCAGCTTAGCTACCACATCCAGCCCAAAATGAGGATGTATTAAGTAGTATCATTGTTCCTCAGAAGCCTACCAGAGTTCTTCACAGCACTTGGAAAATACAGGATAAGAACAAACAACTTACACAGGACAGCATCACAGGATCAGAGGTCACCACTAGAAACTCCAAAACCCAACTGAAGCATCAGTGTCACAAAAGTTCAATAGCAGCCACCAATTTTATTTTTTTATTTTACTTCCAGTCTTTCTGCCAATGCAGGACCCAAGGTGGTATATAATGTACTTTAAAAAGAGCACAGTTAAAATATTAAATAATATTTTTCAAAAAAAATAAATTATATTAAGAAGCACTGACTGAATAACAGCTGAAAAACATTTAAAACATTAAGAAATGAAGAAATAAAGTACACACATGCCCTTCTTAAAAGATCCTTATGAAACAACAAGTTAATAAGCAGTTATTATTTAGTACTGTGTGGCTTCAAGAAGTTTCTGACTTATGGCAACCTTAAGGTTAATCTATCACCAGATCTTCTTAGCAAGATTTGTTCAGATGTGAGTTTGTCACTGCCTCCCACTGAGACTCAAAGTGTGTGATGTGCCTAAGATCACCCAGTGGTTTCCATGGTCAAGTGGTGATTTGAACTCTGATCTCCTAGAGCCCTAGGCCAATACTCAAACCACTACACCATACTGGCCAAACACCTGACTGAAAAAAGAAGTCTTTCCTGTCATTAGAAAGAAAAAAGAGAGAAGAGTATCCAAACATTCTTGTTTCATCCAAACATTTCTGTTTCTGTGCCCTCTTGGGTCAATTTGATAGGGATAAGCAGGCCTGTTCACCTTCCAAGGAACTCCATGACTTTCCAAATGGCACTAAGCTAACAGACCAAACAATATTTTTATTTACACAATGCAATGAGTAAACAAAAGTACTCAAACAATATTTGGGCATCGATCCAATAATTTCAAGTACTGCAAAACCTAAAGTAAACAAAAGAGCATGTGCAGAAATTTTCATTTACTCAGATATAACATGCAGAACAAATCTATGGTCATTTCAGTATGTGTTTAAAGCTCTAATGCACACCTGGCAGGTGTTCGTGGGGAAACACTGTTCCCACTCTCACAGAATTCTGGAGATACACAGCCACCCCCACAGTCTAGTTCACTGCAAATAATCTTTGCTCCAAAACAGATAATAACATACAACAGAGAGGGGAAAGCAACTGTGGAAAGCAACTGTGGAAAACTAGGGGGCTGCATTAGTTCACCACACCTGCTACTGAAAAGAAAACCTTACTACCGAAGCCCTTTCAAGGCAAATGGGGCATGTTGGGGGAGGGCCTCCTAGGCCCGTACATTTTCAGTCTTTCTGAAGAAAAAAAAAGGGGGGGAAATTGAAAAATTTTATTTTGAACCCGAAGATCCAGTGGGGCTCCAGATATGATGGGAATGCCATCCATGTCTCCAAAGATCATTTTTGGACATTTTGGAGCAAAAAACGTTTGATCCTTGGGGACCCTATGAGCCACAAAAACTTCTGGGGGCCACATGCAACCCACTGGCTTGCCCACGTATGCTCTAGTGGGCACTATTGGCTACTTCACCTCATTGAGGCATTTTGCCTTCTCCACCTTTTTGTAGGCCTTCAAAAGCTTTCTTTTATCCTATATAAGCCTTCCTAATTTGGGGAAGGCCAAAGGGAGGCCTCCAGGAACCTTAAAACATGTGAGGGACCCCAGCAGAGTGCCTGAAAACAAGGCAAAATAGCCGTTTGTGCTCTCAAGAGGCTTGGGGAGCACTATTGGCCTCTAAGGAGGAAAAATCCCACCCCAAAAATCTTACAGAGGGGTGACACGTGTCAGTAAAAAATAATCTTGTGTGCCACATGTGGCATTAGGACCGCACTTTGTCCACCCCAGCCTAATTTTATGACTGACCAATTAGCAGGACAAAGTACAAAGTAAGTCCTCCTGTGACAAAAACACAGCCACAGAGCCTTTACTCTTCCTACAATCTTCATGTCTGCTCCCTTCAAAATCTATCCAGCTTCGCTTCAGCCAAGAACCTTACTATCTTTTTACTCGAAAACATAATGGTCTTAATGGGAAAATGATGCGATCACAAATTCTATGTCAGGTTATTTTATAATTTGTACCAGGTCCTGCAGAATGGTGACTGTTGCCTTTCACGTCAGTGGAGATGATAATCTGCTCTGAGTTTTGGTCTGAGTTTAAAGCAACTGTCCAACATTTTGAACCTATTTGGGGTCTAAGGTTCAACACCATGGATAGATCCCCTGCACTGTTCAGACTAAAGCACAGGGTAGATTCACTGTCACACTGACAGGTAGCCCTCTAGCCATCACTGGTCCTACGTTTCCGTCTAATAATACTCCCCAACATTTCCATCCTGAAGAACTCAAATATATACAGTCCATTTACAAACCCATTCCCAAACTGGCTCAGCAATATTTCACTAAGTAAACTTAACTCTTTTTTCAACCAAAAAGACCAAAAATGTCACTTGCTGGGTGTCTTTGGCAAGTGATTGTAATTTGTTTTTATTTTTTCTCTCAAATTAAAAAGAAGAGGCCCATCAGCAACCATATACACTTCCCAACATCTTTAATTCCCACTTTTGCAAGGATATCCTAACTACACACCCCACAAGCTGGTCCAGGGAATTTACATCCACACATGCTGTCGACAAATAAAGGCAACAGATCTGTTACCTTTGTCTAAAATGTAAAACAAGGAAATAAAATTAATCTCGTTGTTTGGCTTGACCCTTTATCCATAAGGACATTTTGAAAAGCCATCTGAAATACTACTTTGGGGGTTATGAGCTATAGAGCACCTAAAAACAACCTTCCTTCATCATCCAGTAACCTGGCCAGCAAACTAGTAGACAGTCTATGAGAGAGATGCAGCCATGCAAAACCAATCCAGTATTACCACTGGAGGAGAAAGGGGAGAATGAAGGATAATTGCCACTTCTTTATGATCAGCAGCACCAAAACACATCCTACTGAACTGCTTTGCAAAAATACTTTGTACACTTCAAAAAGTGCTTAAGGAAAACAACCACCAACAGGAATAACACCAGTCTTTTTGCCACTCAGAATACAAAATGCTCATCCAACAGATGGATGTGATGAGACAATTTTTCCCCAACCTGGTGCCCTTGAGATGTATTAAACTCTCATCATTTTTAATAAATATGGCCTCTGGCCCCCACTGTGGAGATTAGGGAATGGATGTCTAAACCAGTTGGGGACCCCAGGCTGTGGTCAGTTGCCTGGGATGCCGCTGTCATTGCTACTATTGTTGTAAATATTATCGGTGTTACCTCTCACATCTAGTATTTTCAGGTTTTCAAAACAGCAATAGGGGGCAGTTGAAACTCAGGAAGCAACTACTAAGGAGTTTGCCTTCTATCTAAATGCCAAATGAAATGAAAGCACTGGTTTCAGTTAACCCAGCCAAGTAGTTCAGTGTTAATTTAACATACGGTCCACATTCATTAAATTGCTGGGTGCGTATGTTTCTGTCTCAAAAATACAAGATGAGGGGGAGGACATCTTCTTCACTCCCTACAAAATGAAAGCTTTATCATCCTCAAGCAGAGGACATCCCCTATAATAAGGGACACCTGCCAGTCCTATAAGGGGCAAGCCTCCAGGCCCTCAAATAAGGGACACCTGGGAACCCTGTTCACACCCGAAGAACCTGCCGCCCATCGGTTTTCGACGGCTTCCTCCTCCCTCCGGTGGCACCGCCTCGGGGCTCTTTTTTTCAGCCGCCCACCTCCCCTCTCGGGTCAGCCCAATCTCACTCGTTCTGCTCACCCGAGAACAGGTCGAGAATCCCCCTCCAGCCGGATCCCTGCGCGCCCCATCGCCGGAGCGCCCGCTTTCCGCTGCCCTTGAGGGACCCCTGAGCCAAAGCTTCCTCACGCGGAGCCCGCCCTGCCGACTACCCCCCTCGGCTGCACGTCAGAAGGGTAGCTGCTCCCACCGCCCCCTCTTTATTCTGCCCCCTCCCGACCCAGCCCTCCCCGGCCGGACCCGACAATCTTGTCCGCGGCGCGCCGGTTCGACTCACCGGGACGAAGCTGGAAGCTGCCGTCGGCGCGGCTACACCACAGCGCCCACTCCCCTCGCTGAAGGATGTAGTGGTCCTTGGCTTGGAAGAGCTCCATGCTGGGCTAGGGCAAAGAGAATAAAGCAGCGACGCGGGAGAAGGGAAGGACGAGGACCGCGCCTCGACCAGCCGCCGCGGACGGGGAGGGGAAGGGAAGGGAGGGGAAGGGAAGGGAAGGGACCTGCCCTGCTTTCCGCACCCGCCTCAGCAGCAACAGCGCGAGCGCCCAGCCCAACCCTTCAGGCGCCAGGCAGCGGCTGCGGCGTCGGGAAAAGAATGGCGGGAACGCGCGCAGAGCCCGGCGCGCGACATCCGCCGCCGGCTCTGCCCCGCCTTCCTCTGACGAGCGACGCTCCGGTTGGTGCTCCTCCGGCCGGACAGGTTCCGGCGCGCTCGAGCCACCCAGCGAGTGACGTCAAGCTGAAGCGGCTTCTTTCTCTCTCGCCGGCTCTCTCTTTTTTTTAATTTAAAGGGACCGAGATGCCTCGCCAAGGAGTGATCAGTTTCACATTTAACGTTGCAAACGGGGACGTCGTGAGAAGTAAAAGGAGGGGACGTGTCTCCGGAGAAGCTTGTTTGTATGAGCCAGGCAGTCTGGCAGTGACTCACCCGGGAAAAAACAAAACAACACGCCGTTATCGATACATCTTCACATCTTTTCTCCTTGTTCTGTTTTGCCCAGGCTGACTGGTCTGGGACATCATTCTTCTCCGGCGTTAGCAAGATCAGGTGTGGTGGAATAGTCAAAGTGTCAGGTTGCAACTAGGGCAGGTCCCACCCTCCACTCATAGCCTCTCCACGCTAACGTTCAGCCTAACCTTCCTCACAAGGGCCGTTTCCGCACTAGACTGTTATAGCGCTATTATTCCACTTTCAACATCCCATGGAATCCTGGGGTTTGCAGAGAGGCCTCAAAGGCTACACCGCGGCGCCCATTCCCCTTGCTGAAGGATGTAGTGGTCCTTGGCTTGGAAGAGCCCCCCTAAACTCCAAACTCAAAGGCCCCTCCCTAAACTGCAAACCCCAGGATTCCATAGGATGTTGAAAGTGGAATAATAGCGCTATAACAGTCTAGTGAGGAAATGGCCGAGGTTGTTGCGAGAATGACTTGGGGAAAGGGGAGGTTCATAAGAATGCCTGCGAAGTTCTTTGGTGGAGAGAACATATAAATAAAGATGTTTTCTTACTTTTGTTTAATGCTTGATCTGAATTATTCCTAGTTCTGGTGAGCACAACACTTTCAAGACACAGTGACCCATTACTGTGATCTGGAAGCAGCTCTTTACTGTTTTTCCCAGTCCTGTTAAGAGACTCCAGGGACTAAACATGTGACCCTTCTATATTTATCATGTGGAATAAGGCCTTCCAGTCACATTCCCACGCCAGCTGGCAAGCTGATAAATCTCACTTCTCACACCTATTTTTTTAACGAATTGAATAGTTAAATAATCTCTTTTAACAAAGCATCATCTCTTCAGATCATGCACTTATTTATCGTTCCATAATATTACCTACTTTGATAAGTGGCACGACAAAGGGTCACAAAATTAATTGTCTCAGGCGACTAGTTTTAATAGTTGTCTCTTTGAAAGAACAAAGTCAAGCTGAACAAATAGCACTGAGCAACAAATTCAAAGCATTTCCCGGCATGAATTCATCATACTGATAGAGCAATGGACTGATCATACCACTGTCGAACTTGTGATCATTCCACAGCGTTCAATATTGCACATACAGTATCTGAAAATACTTCATTCTTGTACACTGGTGCTTTGCATTAAATTAACTGTTCCTCAAATACGCTATGCATAACCCAGTCCAACATATGTTTATTCATCACACTGCAGTCAAAGTCTAATGCTGTAATGCTATGTAGACTTTCAAGAGTGCAGTTTTCAATGAAATTAGAGGGAAAAATACAGAGGATCCAGCCAAACATTCTTAGAATATACAGCAGGCATTTTTATAATAACTAATCTGAGTCTTCATTTCCAATTTTACGTCAGAGTGACTCCAATGATCACAGTGATACAAGGGCCATCAGAGGTAACTGAGATGCATAAAAATGTGCAGAGCATGCACAATCAGTCTGGAGTTTTCTGAGAAAGGACTAGACAGAAACATCAAACACTAATATCAGCTCGCGCGCACACACACACACCACTCTCTCTCTCTCTCTATATATATATAATGTGTATATGTGTTCACATTATATCTTCCAAATTATCCTTTCAAAGTTTTTTACCACTTTGGAAAATAAGTAAAAGACTTCCCTTTACTGTTCTGCTTCCATTTTTTCCCTTTTATTTTTCCCCCTTTTTTTTTCAGTATGCTTTGTAGAATATAAACTTATAAGAAGAATGTAAGAAGAGCCCTGCTGTACTGTATCAAACAAAGGGTTTGTCTCATCCAGCATCCAGGTTCCATCCATCCACCACATCCATTTAGTGATCTTTCAGATGCTTCCAACGAACACAGAAAGCAACAGCTTTAGCCTGCTGTTTTCTCCCAGGATCCCCAAGTCAGACTTGGGCTTGCAGAATCTACTACACTTTTTACTAGAACCAGCACCTTATCTTAGATATCAGGCTTTAAGGGAAAAACTTTTTTCCCCAAAATTTTCCATATTTTTCCCACTGGCCCTCCCATATCTATCAGTGTTATAAGTCAGTTTTTGCAAGTCCAAGAGATCATTAGTCAGGTCATGGATGTGAATAGATCCAGTAAAGGAATTGCATACTCTCTTTGCTCCCCCAGTATGTTTTAGCTATAAAATGGCACCAGTGCTTCAAAGGTAAAATCTATTCCAGTGATCTGAAATGAAAATACCTCCCCTCCCGTAAGGGTTCAAAGAAAGGAAAAAGCAATAATGGACTGAAAGCATGTATCAGATTCATAAGTGTCAAATTTTTAAAACAACTAAGGGCAAAAAGGTCTGTGCAAGTGCAAATTTCTAGGAACAACCTATTGGCATGTGTTACCGCTACATACCTGCCAACATTTCACAGATGAAAACTGAGGCGCACATGCCCAAGCACTATCAGAGTGTGATCAAGATGGCAAATGTTATTAATTTGGAAGAACACACAAGCTAGGAAGGTTACAGCAGTTTGCTTTTTTCCGAATCTAGGAGGAAATGAAAAGTTATCTCCTCTTCTTCCTCCTTTCCTCTTCCTCCCCCCTCACCACTGAATTAATTGATACAAATTATTTTTGTACCTTGAACTCAACTTGCAGCAATAAAAGCAAGCAGAGGACAAGGGGAAAGGAAGAAGAAGAGAGAAACTGGGACATTTTAAAAGCAGCTGAAAAGAGACAGCAGAGGATTAACTGGGACTGTACCTGGCAAATAGGGACAGTTGGGAAGTATGCCATCAAAGTTTAACATTTCCTTTTAAAATAAGACTTCTGAGAAAGCACATAAGGCATATCTGATTCTCAGGACACAAGAAATTTCATACACTTGCTTGGAGCACACTTAGTAACATCCTCTAATTCAACTTATTCCCGCTGAATTATAGATTATAGATGCAGCCAACAGAAAAGAAAAATTGAGTAATAAGAAAATAAAATATTTAGTATTGTTAACTAATATCTCTTATAATTATAGATAAAGTTGTAATATAGTGACGGTTATCATATTTATACTGTTTGTTTTTGTGAACTGCTATGAGTGGAAAACATGGTGTATAAATGACCAAAGTAGACAAACCTGGAGAAAAGTCAGTGCCTTGGAAAGTCTCTAGGTCCTTCTCTCCTTATATATATAAAAATAAGGAAAGGGGAAAAAATAAACAAAGAAAAAGTAGCATTTTTCTTGATACAATGCATTGAGCCACATCATTTTCATCTTATATAAATGAGTAAACATCTAAGACAAGAATTTACTCAGAACTAATACAGAAAAGAGGACATGATCTTAATTATATCTTAATATATCTTAAATATAATCTTGCTTTATTGAAAATATATCTTGAATATATCATCTATATAATGAAATTTTATCCCAAATTATTTGTTCAAACAACAATCAAATCCAGCTTGTAGATGATTACCAAAAAACATACAAGTGTTTTATAGAAAGAAATGTTTACATATAATTATACACTGGATAATAGGTTACTATTGAAACAGGACTTTCTCAAAAAGAAGTGACAAAAGAAGGCTTGAATCGATTCCTAGAAGATGACTGTTTTCAACCTTCAAGGACTCTCTGTATTTTAGGAGCTGTCCTAATTTGATGGCCTCCAGATGCCTCGGAAATGGACTGCCTCTCCCACAATTCCAGCCAGCATGGCCAAGCTGACTAGAGATGATAAGAACTATAGCACAAGAAATCTGTTCTTTTAATATTATAGTCTGTAGTCTGTAGAGCAAGCTCAGAGGGGAAAGTGAGATTTATTTGCACAACTTGTTTTTCATTCTTATCTGTGGGCACCTTGAAAGACTTGCTTGCATAATAAAAGTAACAACTGCAGGATCAGCAGGAGTCAGAAATGTACTACTCTCATAATACCATCTTTTAGGGCAACAAAATTGCCATCAGGTCCTGAAATGCATGGATGGATATCTGGAGAAGAGGCCAGGGTTTCCAGAATTTCATGAATGCAACTGGATGTGAGTGGCTGACCGAAACAAATCCAGGCCCAGTCACAAAGCCTGCCTGAACATGCCATATTTACATAAAGACAAAGAATGCCCTGTTTGTAGCTGCTTTCAGATACAGGCTGGTAAACATTAGGAACAAGATTTCCTACAAAACAATGGTTCATTTCTTGTTGCATGACCGTAGAGATTAGAGCTTACAGATGTCCTCATTATAAAATGACTAGGTCATATTAATCTTCCGAAGTTTCACAGTTGTAACTGCTTATTGTGTTGCAGAGGACATCTTGCCTATCTTGAGCAGCTTTTCAATAAGGATGGGGGAAGGGGTTATGTAGGCACATAGAGAAACCATTGTCTGCTAAAAACCCACCGTTAGCTCAGTGACATTCAGGGTATTCAAAATTCAGCATTAAGAAATTGCAAAACTGGAACTTAATTTACTTAAATATTATACCTGCTTCCAGTCACATTACAAGATTTGCATTTTAAAGCACTCCCTAACAAACCAGACAATCATCTAGAATAAAAAAGGTCAAGAGGTGTTCAATATCACAGCCTCACAAGGTATTAAAAACAATACTAATTGGAATTATTTTCCTGCATTAAACCTGGTGCTTCAAGATGATGGCCAAAAGAAGTTGATGTAGCTATAGTTATTATAAAATCAAAGAAGCCAACCTTTATTCCTGCTACTTAAAGCAAGCTGTGTTCTGCCCTATTGTCAGGCAGCTTTTAAAAGTTCATATGTATTTGTCTTCTGTCCCAACATTAAGTATCTGAAAATCCAAATGTTACAATTTGTGAGTTTAATACATGGGTAGAGTTTATATATTATAGGTTATAAACTGCAGTTGTTAGTCTTCATCTGAAAGTCGTCTCCTTTTCCATTATCCACTATCTTTAATCCTTTATTCCAGTTGTTCCAGTATGTCCCCCTGGCACATAATGTCTTTCCAGAGCTGACATTTGTAATGGTTATGCTGATATATTGTCTGGTGATGTGCATCTATCCAATTACTTTTTTTAACATATATATATATATGTTAATGTGTGTGTGTGTGTTTGTGTTAGCAGAAAATGTTGCTTTGATTGTTTCTTTATTTCCTTTTCCTCTTTGCTGCCAGCATTTTACTAAGGTCTCTTTCTCTTTTCTCCCATCTTCATCTTATTCTCTTTGTCCCAGTCCTTATCTGGAGACGGGAAACAATCTATTTAATCTATTTTTCTCTTCTCTTAACAGAAGAAAGACAGACAGAGGATGCTTTGTTACTTCAGCTGTGACATCTGGAGATTAAACTTTATTTACAATGCCTTAAACAAAAAAAAGTGATTATTCTCACAGGTGTTTTCTTTACTTACAAACTCAGTGACATTGTCATCAGAACTCTAGCTACTATATGTTCAGCACATGATTTTGTGCATGTTTATATATTTAGTGTGAACAACTCCAAAGGCATAGTTTGTTTTCTCCTTCAGTGATCTCTTCTGGTGCTGTTTCTTCCACATGCAGAGCCAGTCTCATTGTATTTGTACTCATGGACTGTTCTGTCCTTTAACTCAGAACCAGAGAAGGATTTCATGGTCCTATGAGCAATATAAGGAATTTTGTTTTTTAGATTTATTGGCAACTGTTGGCCAGCAGAAAATGTGTGGGCTAAGGTAACTTAAGGAATGCTGGAGGAAAGTATTCACCATTCATTACTGTCTTCCTCTGACAATCTTTCTGCTTACCTTTATGGTGATGGATTTTTTTTTAATTGTTTGGAATAGAATATGCATTCATTAGGCTGACCCATAACTGCTGATTAAGGCTTCAGTCATGGGTGGAAATCATGTATGCTCCAGATATTGTTGGATTGCAAGTCACAGCAGCCCTATCCAATATAGCCAATGATGAAGAATCCTGGGAGTTGTAATTCATCAACATCTGAAGGGTTGTATTCTGTCTTAAATCCAGCTGTTAATCCCAGTTATGTGTAACAATTAGTGAGAGTTATGTAAGTGCAGATTTACCATTTGGCAAGTCAGCATATATGCTTTAGCCTAGACAGTGGTGAGGAATGACAGACTTGAAACTATCTAGAGGGCGACAGTGGCCCACCACTGTGTCATGGAAGTGAAAATGTCTGTGTAAACCAAGAATGGGTAACTGCGTGTCTCCAACCCCCATCAGATGCAGCCAGCATGCTCACTGACCAGAGATTATGGGAGTTCTAGTCCTCAATATCTGGACAGCCACAGTTGTCCAACCCTGGAATAAACAAGAAGCAAAAAAGATTCCATTTAGCAATGGAGATAGATTAGCCACCAAGTCAGTGTTCTGGGAAGGATTTCCAAGAATCAAGAATGCCAAGAACAGTCATTTATATTCTGAGTCACCTGAAGAAGCAGGAAACCTTAGGGGACAGATGGGGAGACATGTGCTTGCTCAGATGTTTTTGAATTGCAGCCCCTATCATCCTTGCCAATTTTTGGCAAAACATCACCCAAGTTATGCAGACATGGTGGAATCTTCCTGTTGACTGCGGTACAGCTAGGACTAAATTTTAGAGTCAGAATCCAAGGCCCATAGACCAGATAGCTCTCTCATGCTCTGAAGAGAGGGCCAAACAACAGTGCCAGGCACATCTTCAGCATTTGGGCTAGCATAGTACTGACTGGTACCGGTACCGGTACTGACACTGGCTCCTACAGCATCCTTTCTTTCTTCTTATTTTTAAGAACATTGTATAACAAGAAGGTGGCTGGCAGGTCAAATACAGTGTTACAGGTACATGCCTTATCATTTATATTCTTAAAATATATTATCTGTCTCTATGACAAAATCTTTCTTATTGTCAAGTAAAAGTGGTTGGCAACTCAGTCTTCTTCCTGAAATCACGATGATGCAATAATTTAAGCAAGATTAAAGGTGAAACCACATATCCTTGATATTTGTTGTTGTTGTTGTGTGCCTTCAAGTTGTTTCCAACTTATGGCGACCCTAAGGTGAACCTATGATGGGGTTTTCTTGGGCTGAGAGTATAGGGGGTGCCCAAGTTCATATACCATTTTTAATCCAGGCTGGCAAGCAATCTTCCAGTCTTCCTTCCATGAACACAAAGAGAATGTGTAAGCATTTGTAGGGGACAGAATGGTGGTATAAGGGGGTGATAAAAATATTAGTTGTCTTTTTACAACAAGTAATATATGTGGCTTTCTAAAGCAGAGTTACATAAAACAAGTAAGTTCAGAGTCCATCTGCCCAAAGCCACTATATTCTGTTTATGTATTCACATCCAATATCTGTAAACCTTAGCCAGTAAAAACTTGTACAATCTATCATGTGGTTGGTAAGAAGATAACAGTGGTCCTTGTAAAAGCAAAATGTGGTAGAAACAATAAATCTGGCAGCGGCAATGCAGTTTCTCTTGGAAAGACTGTGAATACTAAGCCTTCCCAATTAATGTCTCCAGAGGAGGGAATTGCTCAGAGACAGATTTCCTGAAAGATGGAGTTCAGAACTGAAGTTCATCAGTGGGTATCATAAGGAATGGTTTTGGCCTTTCAGATGTTTTAGGCCAATGTCAGTGCTGACTAGGGTTCCTAGGAGATGAAATATAAAATATCTGGATGAAAGGTTAAGAACCACTGTTATAAAGGACTGTCAAACTGCAGGCGGTGGCATCTACCGACACACTGAGCATGTGCAAGCCAAGTAATCTTTGCAGGCACTAGATAAATCTTACAAGCATCTGCAAATAAATATATGTTGGTGACTGGAAATTTTGAGCATTAGCTATGACTCAGGAGACCAGGTTTTGAATCCCTACTCACCCATGGAAACCCACTGTGGCATCTTTTAACTGGCCTGTATCAAACAAACAACCTACAAAGATTAAAGAAGTGAATCTCTTCACCATTGCTTTATGAAACTTTCTCCCCATATCCATCTATTTCCTTTGATGGTTTCCATGAGTCAGGAAAAACATGGGGCCCTTTTTTTCCCATATTACCCCATTATAGCCCTATGATTCCTCTTTAATTGCAATGTCTGCTTCCTGGGTTTTGTCATTTTGTGAGGCATTGCATTAGAGCTTTCTGACTGAGAATTCTACGTATCCCTCTCTGAACAGCAGTTGCCACAATTCCATAAGATGTTGCCATGGCAGTTAAAGTGGAATCATAGCTTTATAACCATGTAGTGTGAAAGAACGCGGAACTGCAGCGTGATTGTCAGCACCATCCTATGCATGTCTCTTCAGAAGGAAGTTAATCAGTGGAGCTTACTCTCTTATTAGTAGGCATGTGTTCACTCTGATTATATTAATCTTGTTGCCTTTTTATTCCAATAGCAGCTGTGATTTCGTAATTTTTAAAGTAACTGTTTTTGGGATATTATTTTCAAAATTACA
The DNA here is from genome assembly GCA_948472985.1 of Iguana delicatissima. Taxonomy (NCBI): domain Eukaryota; kingdom Metazoa; phylum Chordata; class Lepidosauria; order Squamata; family Iguanidae; genus Iguana; species Iguana delicatissima. The sequence continues at coordinate 99,092 of CAOKZL010002729.1, read as the reverse complement.
CTGCAATTCTCTTTGGAATTATGGTAGACAATGCATAGGAAGAATGGTGTAAATAAGACATGCCAGGGTTTGGGTTTTTTCACTTGGGAATACCTCTGTGTGCCCAGCTGCTTTAAAGGCATATAGCCAAGGCCAGTAAAATAAATCTGGTAATCCTGCTAAAGAATTCTTTGAAGCCTGAAAGCTTGACCTTTCTTATATAAGTGTATAGTATTATACAGCATGATTTTTTATCTTGCTGTCATACTTCCCAATGTCACAATATTAGACCCTTTATGGAACCAACTGAAGAGGCTATGGGACCAATTTCATTCTGTGGATTCAGTAAACAGACTGTAGGGACAGCTGCCAGAGAGTGGACAGTTGGTTCATTTCACTCTCTAAATGTGAAGAGAAACCAGTAATCTGCACACCCTTAAATTACCTCCAAAAGTACATGCCTTAGAAGCTCAGACCTTGTACATTACATGTAAAAACTACATGGGAGTTATAGGCCAATTACAGATACAACGATGCATTGTTACCCAGTGTGGTTGATCTCCCTACCTTCTTTATGACTTGACAGTATTGGGCAGCTGGCCCGTAGCAATTACAAATGCTTCTAGGTGTCCATTGCTCTCCAGGACTTACACTGCAAAGCAATCTCAATAGTCAGCAGTCTTTTTTTACAAGAAACGTAAAACCACCTGGTAAGCTGAGAGGCTGGGTCACTTTGTCCATCAACGCCCTTCACTGAGAGTCTATTCTATACCCTGGCTCAGTATTTTGTCTTGAACACCTGCCTGAAGGGCACTGAGTATGAAACAGAGGAAAGGAAAAATACAGTAGCAGGAGTTAACTCTTCACTTGCTAAAAATCATGCTCTCATCTTCCGTTCAAAGATTGGTATCTTAAGTTGATTTTGAAAAACAGAAAGAGAGAAAAGGTTTAAGACAGAAAATTGCCATTCATGTTGGAAAATAATGTTCAGTGAAATATTCTCTTTACACTTCCTTCTCTCATATGCTATTAAAGCAACGAGGATTCCTGCATGCCTCTATCCTGTGTGTATCTCTCTAGAATTTTCCCTCTTTTGTTCAGTCGTCAGTTGCAATGCATGCTGATCACTGTGTCCAAGCATCTAAGGAACCAGATTATGTGACCATAGAACTTTCCAGGTGTGTCTGCGGCCACATAAAATATCCATCCCTGTCCTCCTATATCTCTTTCCTTCCTCCTTCCTCTTCCCCCTTCTCCCTCTCCCTCCGCTATCAAGGTGGTGAGTGTCAGCTCTGCTGAGATGTTCTTTCACTTGAAAGTTTCCTTGTGTTAACCAGGGCTTGGGCAGTCCGTGCATATGTTCTTAATGTGCATTTCTAGGCAAGTAGTAAAAGTTTTATTTAATTAATTTGCATACTACCTGTTGTTGTTGTTGTTGCTGCTGTTGTTTGACTTTGCTGAAACTAGTCTTAGAGAGATCCAAGAGATTCAGCACTTTCATGTGCGTGCTCTGTTGAAAGAGACTGACACCGTTTCCGCACAAGGCTGTTATAGCGCGATGATTCCATTTTCAACCTCCTATGGAATTCTGGGGTTGGCCGGCCCCTCCCAAAACTGCAAACCCCAGGATTCCAGCAGATGTTGAAAGTGGAATCATCGTGCTATAACAGGCTAGTGCAGAAATGGCCCTAGTGTAGATGTAGGTGGCTGCCACAAAAAATGGCACTCACTACTCAGTGTTACCATAACAGAACAAGGCAGTCTCCAAAGCATTGTAGATAAATAAAACCATGGTCTCCGAGATAAACATTAAATTGTTATTTGAATTCTCTGACCTGGATTATTTATTATTTATTTTGTTTTATATCTCTCCTTTCTACAAGCATGGGACTCAAAGCACCTTACAAAAATACGAATACAAGAAAAAACTAAAAATCTGAGAACAAAAAAAAAAGGTTAAATACATTTAAACAAGTTATCATATTAAATTTGCATTAAATTTTTAAAAGTGTAAAATCGCTTAAATACATAACAATAAAGTTTGAAATGCAGCATACACACACCATGAAAAAATAGCTCTCTGCAACCAATTAATCACTAAATGCCTGTTTGAATAGAAAGGTCTGTTGTTGTTGTTGTTGTCGTGTGCTTTCAAGTCCTTTCCAACTTAAAAAGGAAAACAGAGAGGGGGCCAACCTAGCCTTCTATGGATGCCGGTAAACTAGTTCAATTTCAGTGTAAATATGAAAGGTGCATATAATTAAATAGATGATGTTCAAATGAGCAAAACAGATCTTTTCCCTTAAGGGAAAACAGAGGCATCCTTATTAAACTACAAAGCTCATCACCAAGCAAAAGCGGAGATATTAGATTGGTTTTGAGTTGATAAGTGGCCATCCTAAATCTCTCCTTTGCCTTTAAAAGTTCAGAATGCATTCCTTAGCAGGCAAAGCTTTTTACAGCAGGGATATAAACATTATCACCTGCTAATAACATGCACAGCAAGTTGCTGCTAAAAGCACAGATCAAATGCACTACAAAAGAATGCCAACACCATGGGAGTCTACAGTGACAAGCTGGAGCAAATAGATTCTGAACAAGCAAATACTCTGCAGACACCAGATCCCATCTGATATTGGAAGCTAACAAATACGAGGTGCTGTAGGCCGCATTTCAGAGGAAGAAACTGCAAAGCTACCTCTGGCTATTCCTTGCCTATGAAAATCCTATTCAGGAGGTCACTATAAATTGACAGGTGACTTGAAGGCACGTACACATGCAGTTTTTGGGCATTAGGGTTGAATCAGAGGGGGGAAAAACAGCATGTGATAGTTGAATGATGGGACGTGTGATGCAATATGTGGTCCAACATTGCAAGAAGCGAAAGAGAACACTGAGCTAGAACAAACAGTCATATGACTTTTTCTGTAGGTTGTACAATAAAAATGGCTGCTGCAGGGCTTATGACTGATTGACTACATTTTGCCATTCAGTGTGATGGCAAAAGGAAGGAGCGGAAATCAAGTGTTTTCGTGTTGCCATTGCTTCCTACCTCTCATGCTGACTGGAGAAACACGGTGGGATTCTGTCATTCAAATATTAGAAGCTCCCATCCCATCTGAGATCCCCAATTGATTACCAGATAGCAACTTGCATAGAAAGTCAGAAAGAGCATGTATCATTCTTTGTCCTGCCTTCTCTTTTGTATTTACTAGATGCCTTAGAGTCATTTGAAAGCTCACCTTGCTCCGTAGGTGCCATGTTCAATGTATTGTATGTTTTTAGCAACCCATCTGCAATAAGCATTCTATGGAGTTGCCATGCCAGGGCCATCTCAGGCCCTGAGATTTCTGAATCTGTTAATGGCTTCCTTTGTAAAAGAAATGCTTTCCAAATTTCCACCAGCAGAACAACAGAAAAGGAATGAGGTAATGTGATACATTTTTGCCAAAGATGCTACTATTCTGCTCTAATTGTGATTTACCTGCCTCATGTGATAAAGCTCTCTTTCTCTGTCTGATTGCATTTGAATGACAAGTTCTGAACATCACCAGTGGCCATCCCTAGGCTTGGAAACCTCAGGGCTGGGATGATCTTGAACTTGAAACCCTATTTATATTCCACCTTTTCTCCAATTTGAGACTCAAGGCAACTTTCAACAGTAGAAACATTGTTAAAATTCCCAGTGTACAAAGTTAAAAAGTAATTAAACTATCAAAAAATTAAAATTAAAACACTTAGAAACCATTCAAAGACATCAAATAAAAATCCAACACTTTATACACAGTCTATGTCCCCACCCACCTACCCACAAAAAACAGTTTTCAAAAGCCTGCTAGAATGAAAAGGTCTTCACTTGGATGCAGAAGGTTGATAAGGAAGGGCAATTCTAAACTCTCTGGGCAGAGAGTTCCAGAGTCTGGGAAGAGTGTTATCCTGCTTACTGGAGGTCCTGTGAGGGACACCAAAATGTGCTCAACTATAGGTGGGGAAAATTAGCTCTGAGCACTACTTTAGCGTTACGAGAGGCAGGGTAACTTAGTAGGATCTTGAACCCTATGTCTACAGGGTCAGGCCAGTTAAGAAGCAAACCGTTTTGAAAGAATAAATGAGATCTTTATTAAAATACAGCCAAACAGTGTATGCAACTCACTCACTCAGATAATTATAGAAAATAAAAGTGGGAGTGGGATAGAGGGATTTTTCAGAGGGATAGTTGATTTGGGTGGTATGAAACCTGTCCTGAAGTCCGGAAGAATAGAGAGCGATGCTGGGGTTCAATGTGGCTCAGCACGTGGAGCTGAGGGGAGGCTCGCCAAGCAAAGCGGCAGCAAGGCAGTCTGGAACTCGGGAGCGATCCAAGGAGGGTCTCGGAATCAGGAGTTTTTATAGGGAGAAGCGTGACTGCAGGCTATGCCGTGCTTGGTGAGAACAATGGTTTTCAGGTGGGAGACAAAGCCTTGGAAAGGTCAAAATTTAATATGATTGAGTTAGGTCCAAATTGACAAAGGAACAGCCAGTATGGAAATGCACGATGCTGCACAGTTGATAGTTCAGCTAATCAAGTTACCTACTCGGTGGTAATCTTTACCAATTGCAATTCTTGATTTAAGCAATCTAATCTTTGCAAAATAGAGCAAACTGTATACGTTGCTAGAAGACTCTCTGCCAGGCTGGAGGTTTGTGCATAGTCTTATCTGTCATCCAGGACTCATCCCATGAAAAATGGAGAATTTGAACTCCCGCCTTGTTTGTTTGTTTGTTCGTTTTTTGCCAGCAATTGCCAGTCACTCAAGGGAGGAGTTGATGTGCAGTAGCTGTCAGGTTGTTATCCCAGTAAGTCACAAGTGTCTCATTGCAACAAAGGAAGTAGCAAGAACATCATTTTCAGTCAGTCCAAATTGTAATAACAAGGCAAGAATTAAAGGTAACAAGCCACAAGGGAGTCCAAAAGCATCATTTGTTGAATGAAGCAAGGTCCAAGTCACAAAGGAAACCTGAAGCCAGAAGGGCTGCTAACTAGCCAGATAGGTTAGTTGTGAGCAACAACCTGCCAGGGAAGTACTGGGAGATTTATAGCGGTCTGTCTTCACTCAGCCGGTGCTTGATTAATTATTGTCTCTTATTTGGTAGTGGTTGAGACCTATGCAAACTGTCTTTGACTCTCCTTTACTCCCTAAAGGTAGATACCACATTCTTAATGTCTCCCCCTGCTGGGAGTTAGAATGCCCATCTATCTGCTGGAGTTTGCCAGCACAGGATAGTGGGAGAGCCAGAATGGCATAGTGGCTTGAGCATCAGACTGTGACTCTGGAGACCAGGATCTGATTCCCAACTTGTTCATAGAAACCTACTGGGTGACCTTGGGCATGTGACATACTCTGAGCTCCAGAAAACCCCATGATAGATTTGCCTTGAGTTTGCAATAAGTCAGAAATGACCTGAATGGACACAACAACAACCACAACAACCTGCCTCACCCCCAAATACAAGTACTGCAAGTTCCAAGCTTCAGAATCACTCAGAGGTGAGACATGACAACTCCTGTCTGTTGCCCAGAGGTGACCTCTGAAAACTGGAAACTGGGAACAGTGTCCTGAGCTCTGGCAACCCTAAGCACTCATAAAGAAGATGTCAGAAAAACATTACATACTCAAAATACCCATTGGTTGGGAAAAGCCATGTAACATCTAATAAAATAACAACAGCAAACATCGCCAGTGCAATAATACTATTAATGTTGTTCTCTCCTGAACCCATGATACTAGAGGCCTTTTTGAGTTTATATAAAGCATGGGGCATTTGGCTGCCAGCACAATTGGAAGAGCACAACAACCTTTGTTTTGTTCACTTCTGGCTATTTATGCCACTGTTGGGATGGCCTTTACAACCCAGGGGAGCCATAGTGACACACATTTAAGCCTATCTACTGAAGCAAATACAACATAGCAGTTTAATGCTTTTACTTCTCTCTCTGGAAATAGGATGACAGTGGAGAAAAGTCACTGTTCATGCTCTGCAGCTAAAGCTGATCCGTAAGATCCCATTTTTTTAAAAAAGAGCCTTTTAAAATAGGAAATATGCTTTCAAGACAACTAATTAATCTCCATAGAGGGTGTTCACCTAAAACACCCTGTTAAATAAACACTGAGCACATGAGCAGCTTATCCTGGGGACATGGCACAACAAACAGAGCAGAATAGAACTGGCACATTATTTCAGCAAATTGCCTTTTCCCTCATAAATCAGCTACACAGCCAGGGAGAGTAGAAGGACAGAATAGCACGGGGAAGCTTTTTGGATTGCCCTTTCTATAGCAAATATAAGGACATGTTTGAACTTGTTCTCAGGAGATAGTGCTGCTCTACCTTTTTAGTTATTTTCTTTGAAATATATTGCAGTTTAGAGCGTCTGTTTATCTTGGAAATATTGGTTTCAGCCCCTTCAGCTGTGAATCACACTTCTCATAGAAGAGCCACAGGGTCAAACCACAGGGCATAAACAGAAAATGATGCGTGTTATTTCCTTTTCTTGGCAGAAAAACAGTGTTTTCAAGCTGCAGGAGCTGGCACCAATCTTTCACAAATGGGAGGAAGACTTGCCAAAAGCTGAAGCATGATTACACCTCTTTTATTAGGTGTTTACACTGCTGTTGGCTGATGGGTAGCAACAAGATAGATGACCTAATCGTTGCAAAAATCTCCACCAGAACTATGTGTTCAAAGTTCTCAAAATTCTAACCATCCATTTCCTTCCTTTCTCAGGCATCCCTGCTTGCTGTTCTGCTCAATTCAAAGCCAATGCTGTCATTTTAATTATACATTGAACTATGTATAAAATCACATTTTTTTCTAATTTGTTATATTTCTGGGAATGAAAGAGCAAACTATTCACATCTTTTTCCTGCTGCCATATTCTGAAACAAGGACAAAATAGCTAGATGAAGATAGATAGATAGATAGATAGATAGATAGATAGATAGATAGATAGATAGATAGATAGATATGATGTTTAATTAATGTTTACTCTGACCCTTGAATCTTAGGGATTAGGGAAATTGCTGCCCAACCCATGAAATGAAGAGACCACACAACAGGGCTTGATTTAAACACAGGCAATTTTATTTAATTAATGCCTATTTAAACTTGAGCTTGAACCTGAACTTAAACTTAACTGTGAATAATGTGACATAAGGGGGGGTCTATACAATGGGTGTTGCTAAGGCAAAGGGTCACCCCCAGACCTCTTCCCAAGCTTCCCTTGGGTGAAATACTAGGTCCCAAAGTGAACCCATGAGGCTAGGTTGCAACTTTGGCTGGCCCTTTCTGGAGGGCAGGCCAAAATTCGCAGCCTACCTTGTCTCATGATCCCCAAAGTGAAGGCCAAAAATTTTGGGCCTGCCCCAAGGATCAACTCCATCATTGTCCTCCCCCCATGTCTAGTGACAAGAGGAGAGGGCTCCAGAGGGTACCATAGGTACTCACTGAAGCCTTAAGACCCCCCCCTTACCTGCCACTGTGAACCTATTTAAAGCGCCTATTTAAGAGACCACTCTGAGAAGCCAATTGTCCATTACCTTGGCAAAGTATAGGGTAGGTGAAAAAACAACCCTACCGGGGGGGGATATCTTACCCAGCCCCAAAGCAATCAGCAAGCTTACATTGAAACCAAGGCCAGGAGGGTGGGTCACACCACAAGCAAAAGAGACTGAGGAGGAGGCAGCAGGGCCTTAAAAAGAGCGCTTGCTTGCTCCACCCCCTCGCAGACCACTGTATGACCACTGATCTGTTATTACCATTTACTAGCCTTACTTTGGAAGATATTAGATATCATTTTGATATCACAATTCGGCCCCATTATGCCACTCTCGGCCAAGTGTTTGTGAGGCCCCCAAACAAGCACAGAATTAGGCATGGCCATTAGCTGCTGAACATTCCATTCTCCACCCAGGCAGGCCAGACTCAGCCAGATCTTCGCTTTAGGAGACCTCCCTAGACAAACACCTCATTAAAGATACACACTAATACAAAGAACTCCCTGCCCCAAGCAGGTAGCTTGCTGAGCTAGATGCTTGACTGTCAAGGACGCTGCATCTGCATACTGGCCATTCCATTGTCGATTCGGAGCTAACTCAATCATGCGAAATTCTGACCTTTTGGAGACATTGTCTCGTGCCCAAACCTCATTGTTCTTCCCCAAGTACAGACTAGCCTACAGTCATATTTTCCCTATAAAAACCCCTGATTCCGAGACCTTCCTTGGATCGCTCCGAACTTCCATCCAGCCTTGCTGCCGCGTCATCCGCCGAGCTTTCCCCTCAGTCTCAGTCCGAGACTGCGCAATTACGGACCTCTGCAGGGATCCACCCCGGGCTTCGGACAAGTGTAGTATCACCCAATTCAACAATCCCTCTTAAAATTCCTCTATACCACTACTACCTTTATTTTCTATAGTTACTTGTGTGAGTGTGCTGCATACACTGTTTGCCTGTATTTAATAAAGGCACAGTTATTATTTCATATTTGGTGTGCTTCTTGGCTTGGCCTGACCCCGTAGATGTTGGGTTTAAAGATTCCGCTGCATTGCCCTGCCTCTCGTTTTGCTAACTTGTGCTCTGAGCTAATTTTCCCCACCAATAGTTGAATCATAGAATCATAGAAATGTAGAGTTAGAAGAGACCACACGGGCCATCCAGTCCAACACGTTTGGAGTCCCCCATGCGACCCCCAGTAAACAGGGTAACAGATCACACAGTGAATGCATGGTCCTCCCACGTGGAAGGCCAACAAAAGCATCTCCCTCCACCAAGCCTTAATGGTGCAGGTGGGGAAAACAGATTCCCATTATAAAGCAGCATATCTAAACTCAAATGAAGGTGTCCACTCTATGTACACTTATCTGAGGGTGTGTCCCACTGAATTTAGCAAACATACATAGGATCAGAATGCACACTCTTTTTCACCAAGTAGCACAATCCTAAACATATTTACTTGGAGATAGATCTGTTGAATAAAGTGTAGGTTGTAGATACCAACCTGCCAGAGCCTTATGATCCTTGCCTGGGGGCTTTCTTTCAGTCTCACCACCATCACAGGCCCAGCTAATGACGACACAGAAGAGGGTCTTTCTGGTGGCTGATCTCAGCTGTGGAATTCCCTTCCAAGATGAAGCTAGGTTGGTGCCCTCTCTCCAGTCTTTCTGCTGGCAGGCAAAGACATTTTTGTTTATCCAGGTCTTTGACTGGTAACTGTCTTGGGCAGAAGGCCTTATAAATGGGATGTGCTGTGTTTTTTTCATCATTATTATTTTGTTTTAACTGCCTTTTTAAACTGTTTCTAATAACATTTTTAATACAATTGACTAATTGTTTAAAATGTTTGTATTAATCATTATTTTAACTGTATTTCGTTTTCACTTATCTTGTGAGCTGCCTTGGGTCCCATACTTGGATAAAAGTAGGTTACAAATTAATTAATTAAAGATTAGTATGTTAAGTCTCCCTCCTCTCGCCCTTTGCTGGATCTATTGACAAATCACAGAGAGACTTGCAATAGATCAGCAAGAGTTTCTGAGTGCAGCAACAAAATGTGTCCCCTATGTCTTACTTTCAGATCCACAGAAGCAATCTTTCTCTCAGTCCCACCACCTTTGCAGGTATGGTTGGTGGGAATACAAGAGAGCGCCTTCTCAGTGGCTGGCCCTAGACTTAGGAATTCCCTCCCAAGGGAGGCTAGAATGACCACTTCCTAGCTGTCCCTTCCTCAGGAGGCAAAGCTTTTTTTTTTTAATTAGACAGGCTTTTAGAAATAAAATATTTTAACAAAAGGGCTGTAAGGCCATTTCTTCACTATACTGTTATAGTGCTATTATTCCACTTTCAACATCCTGTGGAATTTTGGGGTTTGTAGTTGACTGAGGCCAAAGAGCTCTCTGGCTGAGAATTCTAAATACCCTCCCTAAACTACAAACTCCAGGATTCCACAGGATGTTGAAAGTGGAATAATAGCACTATAACAGTGTGGTGAGGAAATGGCCTAAGTCTTGTATTGTTTTAAATTGTGTTGTTTAACTTTTAAAAAACTTTTTAGAGCATATGTTTTTAATATGGTTAACAGTTTAATTATGTTGTAATGTTGACTATTTTTACATTTTTAATTGTAATCTGTAAAATATGTATGCCATCTTGAGTCTCAGGCCATTTCCGCACTGCACTGTTATAACACTGTTATTCTACTTTCAACATCCTATGGAATCCTGGGGCTTGCAGTTTAGGGAGGGGCCGGCCAGCCCATTCCGCTAGTGCGGAAATGGCCTCAGTCTTAAGGAAAAGAAAGGATATAAATAAAGTAGTCATCATCATCATCATCATCATCCGAAATGAAGAAGTTAACCAGAAGTGGATCCCTGTGTGGAATGTTTCTAAATTCCAGCAATTAGGGCCTGAGTATTGGTTCAGTCCTTCTACACAAGAATCCACTGTTAATACTTTAATTATAAATGTAGGTCTTCTTCATCGGGCTTAATAAATAAGTTTAAGGAATAAATGTGCATTTGCACTGAACACTGTTCAGTTAATACCATTGCACTGGGTGGGTTTCAATGCATGTTAGAGAATGATTTAAGGAGATGTTATTGGATTTGGAAGAGGCTTAAGTAAACCTGCAGATTCTTTGATTACTAATGAAAAAACACATAGGAAATTTGTTATGCACCATACAATGCATACCTGTTTTGCAAAGGTCTGAGAGACCCAGACGCCTTCAAGCAGTGGTTTTCAGCCTTTTAACTTGCATCTCACCAATCAGTCTTTCAAAGAACTGAGTATGAAACCATCCATTTTAGTCCAAAAGTATCACTAAAATGTCAGAGGCCACACTTGTAGGAGGACTAAAGAAGTATGAATTCTTAGCAATTATTATTAAAATCCCTGGATGTAGCCCACTATGCCAGTATCCTATCAGTAGAACGTGTACTATTGGCTAGGAAGGATTGTCTTAAAACATCCAGGGTTTTTTTGCAGCATCCTTTAAGAACATGAGTCTGCCTTGCATCAGACACCTCATCTCAGGAAACTCTGTTCTAAGTATAGAACTGTGGACTTACAAGAAATGACTTATAAATTGAAAGCCAGCATCAGCCAGCATCTTCTTTCCTTCCTTGTTGCTTTTAAATCAGCTGATAGTTTTTGAATATATTCCACACAGTGATGCAGCACATTCTCAGTTAAATGTTTCTGATCCTCAAAAGAGGAACCAGAAAGATTAAAAGAGCTGTGAGCCCCTCTGAGATTATTTTATTATACTTATGAAACTGGAATCACTGGTTACTATCACGTGAAAGCTAAAAATGTTTACTGCTGCCTCTGTAGGCTATTTTACATTTAGGTCATTCTCATAACCTTGGCAGAGGGAGATAGCTTTATATTTATCAAAAGGGACTTGGCAGTCAAAAAATAAATCAGAATTTTCCTCCTGGTTGTATGACCTTGATGATTGCTGTTCTCCTACTACAGGAGTATAATCAATCCCTGTATTCTCTCTATAATCCATTGTAAGGCATTCTTCCCACTCCTCAGGTGCAGGACCAATGATTTAATGGAAACTGACCTAATAGCAAGTTTGATAACAGTGGTTAGTTCAGATTTAGATTATGACTTTGGCACCCCAGTTTCAAGGCCACATTGTCATGGCAGCTTTAAAAAACAGAACAAAAGCCTAATTCACTGGATTTTGTAGGATGGAGAAGGAACATCAATATTACCCTCAACTGAACATTGATGAAGATTGATATAAAACAGTAATCGAGAAAGGATGACCCTGCTAAAATGGAAAAGAATTAAGGTACGAGAAGTCCCCACCTTTTGATGCCCTTTGGTCTGATGACTTGATCTTTTGACATTCTAAATTAAGGACAAATGCCATTAATTCAATGGAGGTTCTGTTCTTTCATCAATTCTTCTTACTCATGGAGGCTCACTTGGCACCACCTGCACATATGCTCTGCTTGCAAAGCAAGCTGAGAGGGAGAAAAGGCACTAAGCTGGCTGAGATACTTTGCAAGGAGTGCATGTGCATCAGTCCCAAGTGAGCCTCTATTAGTCCTTGCTCCACACAGTGCAGTACTTGGGTTCCGCTTTTCAACTAGTTCCATTATCTGACAGTGCCTCCAGTCCCTAATGTGTCAGATAAGAGGGGGGAGCTTGTATCTGAAGAATGGGATTTGCCAATTCCCTTCATTTTGTACTTATTCAACTACTGACTTCAGTCCTAGAGACACGTCCAAAAAACTATGAGTGGCCAATGAAAATATTGTTGAAAGAATTGCCTTACACAGCAACTAGAATGTTTATTGCAAAGTACCTACTGGGAAGAAGAGAGGGGAGTCTAGGAGGGTGGTAAAAATAAATAAACACAAACTTAGATATATTTTTTTTCTACCAGTGATTGGTGAAGCAAGAGCTTGCAGGGTCAAAGACTCTGGACTTTTTAATTAACTGGGAGTGTGACATATTTGCCAATCTCCTTAGATTCCCTGTACCCTCTGAGTTTAGCAGCAAACCTCACAGTAGCTGGGAGTGGGGAACCGATTAACAAGTCAGGTATGAGCCATCTGTCCAGTAAGGATTTTGGGAGTAGCTTGGTTTTGAATGGGCAAGACACATTATCTTTACAAAAATTAGTTCTGTTCCTGGTTGAAAGGAAAACTGTTAGAAATAATGTTTCTATTGATTGCATGTTACTATAGGTGCTATCATGATGAGGGCTTACAGTTCAAAATTTGCCACCACACCAGTATGTAAGCTCAAAAGTTGCATTTCTAAACTCCTTCAGCTAGCTATTAACAGTATTTCAAGTTTTACTTGGTGGGTTAACTCTGCCTCAATTCTTACTGACAATAATTATGACTTGTATCAAAAAAATTACTTAAGGTGTGAAGAGGTTAGAAAATAGATGATAGATCTCTGGATGGTCAACAAAGATTTCTAACTCTCAACAATTTAATAACAGAAATAACAGCAACAAAAAAAGATTTTTCCATTCCTAAATTTAAGCAACCCCATTGATATGACTTAAACTTGAAGAAGGATTTGATATTTGTGCAAAAGGATCTATGTGTGAGCTTCAATTTTGGTCTGGAAAACAACTTCTTGGACTGAGAAATGTGCTCAAAGTCACCTTGTTTGCAATTCTGTGTCTGCTTTCCTAAGTCACTATTTTTTACTTAGATGCAAATGGTAGCCACCTTGGTTTTAATGAAAAACAGTAGATCTTGCAAGCCTGATATTTGCCTACATCCCACTTGCCCTTGCCCAGTGTAATTATTAATTCTGATGTACAAAGAAACAAGACAAAAACAGACACAAATACCATGGCAAGCTTGTAAGTCATTCTAGTTTCAAAGGTAGATTGCTTTAGCAATCTAGCTAGTGTGTGTGGTCTTTATGAAACACATACACAGAGCCCAGCTGGGCATGTGGAGCTATCTGGGTGGTCCTTTGGATCCCAGCCATTAACTTAGTAATTATCTCCATCCTTGTGTTGATTCACGACTTTGCAAAGGGCTTTGGCATCTCATCCATATAAGGGCATAGATCCAAGTGGAACAGAATAATTTTTCACCAAGAGCGTACATGCACATTCATCCGTTCTCTAATCACATTTATCTCTTCTGACTGCATCACAGCATTCACAGATTAAGTCCATCTTGAAATTATTTAGCAGCCCATAATGCCAGAGTTGTGACAGCAGTGGATGCTCATGAATTTTGCATACCAAAATTTGTCTTTTAATAACATCTAATATTTGTACAGCATCACAGATGTATGCGCATACACACACTGAATTTTGTTTGGAGCTCTTTGGGATCTTTATAAACCCAATCAGCTACAGTTTGTATCTGCCTGTCTTGAGAACTCAAAAGCAATAGCAATATAGCAATAGCATTTATTTCTATACCGCCTATCAACTAGTGTTATCTAAGTGGTTTACAATGTATTTTAGCTAATTGCCCCCAACAAGCTGGGTACTCATTTTACCGACCTACGAAAGGATGGAAGGCTGAGTCAACCTTGGAGCCTGGCAGGATCAAACTCACAACCTTGTGGTTGCAGTACTGGCATTTAACCACTGCGCCACCAGGATCTATGAGAGTTGTAGTGAAAGTAATGCCTATGTGCCACTTCCTCTGAAACTATTAAATTCAAATGTGATGCTGTTACGCCATCAGGGTAATTCTTACTGAATGACTGACATAGTTTCTGTGTTTCTAGGCATTGCGTAACCATGAATATGAAGCAGAAACAAAGTACAGTCATCAAGTTCTTGACCAAAGGATGTACTGCTGCCATCATCCACTGAAGACTCCGAAATACATATGGTGAGGCAACAGCTGATGAGGGTAATGTGTGAAGATGAGTGAAAAAGCTTAAATAAGGCAAAACCAGTGCTGAAGACAAACCATGTAACGGAAGGCCATTGATGGCAGTCACTAATGAAAACCAAAACAGGGTGGACTGGCGTATGACTATTGGGGAATTTGGCTGTGGTCACAGTGCTGTTGAGTAGCTTATCCACAACCTTGGATACAGGAAAGTGTGTGCCAATCAAGCATCTAAAACACTCACATTTGTAATGTTGTGGCAAAATGTTGAAATCCAGATCTGAATTTCAGAGTTGATATTTGAAATGTTCCCAATTTTTTTGAGCCTTGCTCAAGATTTTACTGCTGGCAAGTAAAGCAGAACCAGCTGACAGAGCTTAACAAGAAGGCAGTTGAGTTGCTCTGCATGTTTCTGTCTTGACTCAGAAGTCTACTTCTCACTAGTTTCATGGTTATTATCTCATAGCCTGCATGGTTAGGAGTCACAGTAAGCCAAGGATTTTGACTCTGTTTTATCCATATGTCTTTGGCTTCTTCAGGTGCTGTTAGCTTTGGTCTGGGCCTTCACTATACATCATACCTCCCTGGAAACACACATAAGCCCACGCTAAAGTAGGGGATGGGGGGGACAATAGCTTAATGGCCACGGTGGTAAGTGGAAGGCAACCTTTTGTGCAGCTAGGAATGGCAGTTCTATATTTTTGGACTACAGAATACAAAGCTTTGAAACAGACTAACAGATCATGTGTACTGCTGCTCTTAATTTTAAATGTCCCAGAAAGAGGAGTGTATGTTTTCTCCTATATTTTAATAATGAAATAACTAAACCATATTGCTTCATCTTTAACAAAGAAGTTGTTTCTGTTCAGGAAAAGCAGAAGAAGATGACTCAGGAAAGAGCAATCTAGAGGAAGAGAAAATGAGTGAGCCTTATTCTATATATAAATAGTCGTGAAATGCCCTCTGCTGGTGGATGCAATAAAATATTACTTCTAAGCCACAGACTAGCCATGTTGGGGGTGGGAGTGGCTTCAGGTTGCTTGTCACCTTAAGGCAACTCCATGAATTTCATCAAGTTTTCCTAGGGAAGGAATTCACCGTTTCCACACAGTCACTCCTTTAAAAAATAGTGAGGGTGAAGCAGCTAAAATAAAAACATCTCCACTAATCCTGGAGTATTATATAAGATGGTGATTTGAGGGCTGCAGTGAGTGCTAAGCGAATAAACTTTAGATGCAGTGAATTCTGCCTGTACACCGGATGAGAATTCTGCCTACGCACTCACTCTCTCATCCATGAGAGCAGACCCATGAGATAGAACAGCACCCATGGTAGAGAACCTTTGTGTTGCCATGGGCATTTGATTCTTTCAGCAGTTTTTACACCAAAATACTTCACCTAAGGAAAAAGAAGCCTGACATAAATTAACCTTGTATTGTTTAATGGAGTAATACTACTGAGAGTGCAATATGAGATTTAGGAAGAATGCTTGTTATTCAGGTGTTACCCAATGCCCACCTGCTGGCTAAATGCGGAAATATAGAATTAAAAGGGGTGTGTGTGTGTGTGTGTGTGTTACACAATCAGCCATTCATTCTGGGGTCACATCCCAACCAAATAACAGGCATAGAATACATCACTCTATCATTTGAAGCTTCAACAGGCTTCTTTGTCAGATAGAGATTGTAAAACAGCATGTGGGAAAATAAAGTGCTGATACTGTTGTCCTGACATCTTCAGTCTGCTTTAAGTGTTATTGTCAGTGTATGTAAATGAAAAGTGAGCCTCGCCCCACCACCACCACCACGTAAGCTGAATGGGAACAAAGACAATAGACCAGAGGTGATAAAATTTAGCTTCTCCATTTTAGGTCACAAAATCCCCTGCCAAAAACTGTATTTGCACCTATCTTGTTAGAACGCATAGTCCACTGTGTCAGAAGAGTGCATTTAGTCTCTTGGCAAAGTTTCTGTATTCACACCTTTTGTTTTATGGCCCAGTAAGGGCTTCTTATACTCAACAATTGTTGATTGCTTCAGGAGAACTACCTAAGGACCCTAAAGGCACTAAAATAAAAACATCTGGTCTTGTCTCATCTAAGCAGGGTCAGCCCTAGCAAGTTCTTGGATGGCAGACCACCTCTGAATACCAGATTCAGTAGGCTGTATTTCAGATGAAGGAACTGGCAAAACCACCTCTGAGTATTCCTTGCCCAAGAAAACTTTATGAAATTTAAGGGTTTGCCATAAGTTGACAGGCAACTTTTAGGCACATAGACACACCCAAGAAAAAAGGAGGAAAGATCTAGAAGCAATTCTGAGATTAAGGAGTGTATTTTAGCATAAGTTTTGGTGGATCCTGATTCACTTCATTAGATGCAAGGTTATCCTGAAATATGGTTAGTCTCAAAGGTGCTGCTAGATCCTTCCCCCTGTCTTTTCTTCTTATGTTTAAACAGACTAACACAGCTATCTCAGTGAATATTGCTGAGTATGGTACAATTGCAAAGTTAGGGGTTGGATAAGAAAGGTTAAGAGGTCCCAAGTATTGTTGGATAATGGCCCTGGCAAAGTTGCCAAATGCCTCTTTTGTTACTACGAAACTAAGAGGCTCAGAATGACTAAGAAACAGCCTGGGAATCTTAGGAAGGCTAGAACCATATTAGGAAAATACACAAACACATACACACACACACCTCCACCTCCAGCTTAGGAAGATGGAAATCTAGGTGTGGGTGAAGGAAACAAAATGAACAGACTGCAGTTTTGAAGGAGAGACTGAGGAAGACCTGAGGAACTGTTGAGAACCATGTGGCCCTACAAATCTTACAGCTCCTAGCAGCCCTAGCTAGCAGAGCCAATGGTGAGGGATGCTAGGAATTTTAGTCCACTGAAAGCTGGAGAACTACATAATTCCTACTCTTAGGAATCAGGGTGTGGGACAAGGTAATCTAGGGCACCATCCCATTGGGATGATGACCCAGGAACACAAACAATCACAGAACCACCTCTGCTAAATTGAGGCCTGATTCCTCCAGTTGTACTTTATACCTTCCATTTGTACCAGTTGGGCATGGACAGTCCCAATTAATCTTCTGTCATTCCACTTTTTCAGTTGTTCTTAAAATGTCTGAGTTTCTCTATCCCCTTCTCACTTTCTCACTTCATCTCAGTTTATTTCAGTTGCTGCAAATTAAAAGCAATTAACTTAGCAGTGAAGAGAGGAAAGGAGAGATAGAAACCTGCCCTTCCATATAGACTCAAGCAAAAGCAAACTGCTGCAACCTCTTGTGATAATGGGGCTTCCCATTATCTAGGCTTAGCAAAGGGGGATACTTCCCTCTTAAGGTAAACCAAGGGTTAATGAGGTGTTGGGATTAGATTACATTTTAGTGTGGGTCAACATCACAGGTCACAGGGTGAGAACTGACCAACCACGAGGAAAAGAGGTGGGCATCTTGGAGATGCTTCGAGGGAGAACTTATAAAACTTCTGGGAGGCCATGTGGCAGAGAGAGAACAAAGAGACATCCGAGGGATGGGATCTGGGCCAGTAGTAGACTGGAGGCCCCATGCCTCGTCTCCTGGCTCCTCTCATCTCTTTTAGACCATCTAAGCCTAGGAAAATCTGTGAGTACTAGAATAAAGTAGTTAGCCGCGTTAGGCTTTTTATTATTTTGGAAGTTGGCTGATCTAAAGAATGTATCTGTGCTTTTATAGCTGTTTTTGTAACCACTTGTAACTTAAGCGTACCTGGGAGGGGGAGCCTTTCATGTGTATTATTGTCTTGTTTATTTGCATGCCTTGAATAAATATTTTCTGTAAAACTTCTGTTTCTCTCTATTCCCACGCCAGTCTTTGGCACACGCTAGATAGGACTTCTCTCACTCAGAAAGGGGGGAGGTGAGAGGGAAGCAAAAGGTCCTTAAACACAGGGATTGGTAATCCACTGAACAGGCTCCCGCTGTACTGTTCAGTTGATTCATAATTCAGCGGGTGGTGGCAGCAAGAATTAATAACGCTGGGGAAATCACCAGCCTTTTTCAAGGATGAGAGTCAACCTTGGCAGGCTGGCAATAACCCCAGTATGACACTGGAATCCCATTCCAGTATGACACCTCTCCTAGCTTGTGTGTTCTTCTTCATTAATAACTTTTGCCATATTGACCACATGTCCCAGTTTTCATGTGTGAAATGTTAGAGAATTTGATTTGTGTGTATGTACCTTCAAGTCATCTGTTGACTTATGGTCACACATGGATTTCATAAGGTTTGCTTAGGCAGGGGATATTTAGTGGTGGTTTGTTTCTTTGCCTGAAATCTACCCTACAGCACCCGGTAATTGTTGGCAGTTTCCCATCCAAGTACAAACCAGGCCTCACCCTGTTTAACTTCCAAGATCAGATGGAATTGCATCTGGTGCTTTTAGGCAGTGGAAGGTAAGCTACTTAAACATAAATCTATTGCAGAAACAGTTCTACACAAATGAATTGGCTCTGACCTACCAAAGGGAACAACATAGCCATCACCTTCATCTAGCACTCAGTATCAGCAACTTTACATTCCAACTGGATTTACCTAGGAACCCTGCCAGTACAAGCACGGACACAGCTACCTTCACATCTACCTTGACTTACCTGCCCCTCCCAATAGTCACACTCTCACCTGAGAACTTTATTGGCTTGCATGCATTTGTTCTTCCTATAAACCAAGTGTTCAGTTTGTTTCAGCCTGTCAGACACTGCATTCAGTGTCTGACAGGCTGAAGACATGGCCATGTTGGCCAAGGCCAACTAAGCCAACACATGGCTAGCTGAAGCTGTGCTGAAATGGAACACTTCACATCCTAGAGGTGTAGGGCATTATTTAAAACTTCCATCACCCTGGCATGATGCCAAAATTGTGGCACATGTAACTTTGGACTATAGGAGATTTGGATCTGGTGTAACTCAGCTCTTCTCTTACCCTGTCCCCTCCCATTTTGAGGTTCTTCTGCAAGCAGTCTTTGCCAGCACAGCATTTTCTTCATTGGCAGATCTCTGCACTCAGCTGGTGGAAAAGGTTTCTGCTAGCAGAAGGGGAAAGGAATCTTGTGCCTAATTCTAACCCCCTAAAGACAGTACATCTTTTGGTGAAGATTGCACTATTCATCATGCCAAATTAGATCTGATTGATTTCAGTGAGTCTGCTTTAAAAATTTACTGAGAGTGAACAGCACTTTATCCGGCTGAAGGAGTACATGCTTCTGAAAACTGTAGTTCTGCAGAGCATCTTGTCAAAACTCAAGAGTCTGTAAGTGTGATAGATGATGATGCTGTGATTGAGGAGCAACTGATGCTGCAGGGGGAGAGCCAATGAATGAGCAAGTCAACCTGTAAACATCCCCTGCACTGGAAGGTCAAACAGAGACTGAGTTGCCCCAGCCAGCTCATGACGGAGAGGGAATCAGCAGTGATGCAGAGGAGTTGCAGCCAGCTGTGCCCATCAGCCTTCAATCACACAGAAGGCTGAAACGGGTTGCAGAGAGGGAGGCTGCTTAGACTAGGCTGAGGAAATAATAGCGAGCAGCACTTGCTCACAGGGGCTATTTAAGTCTGCCGGCGTGGCTGCTCCTTGCTTGCAGCAAATTATTAGCAAGCCCTCACTTTTGTGTCTCCTGTTCCCTGAAACTGTCCAGATGGATCTCTGCCTCCTGAACCTTTAAACTGGACCTTGACCTGGCTCGACTTGTGTTTTCCTGGTGTTTGTTATATTCAGACTCCCAAAGTGTTTCTGACCTCTCTCCTCCCTTGCTGGCTGTGGCCCGGCAGGGAGAAATTCATGATAGTAGGGTCTATATCCAGTTAAAAATGAGTAAAATTTAATTTCTTACAAATGGTTGTCATTTTGTGATTTTTTACTTTTGATGTGAGATAGATGCAGCTTACTAAAATCTGCTGTGCTAATATGTGCATGTTCATGACATTGACAGTGTAGCTTGTGATTTTTTAAAAAATCAAGATCAGTATGTTTCATGGCTGACTTTTTTTAAAAAAAATTAATATCATACTTAGCTTTTCATTATTCTGCTCCTCTGTACTCAAACTCTTAAGTATGGTGAAGAAATGTGAGATTTAAATTCTGATTCTAATATAAATACTCCTTTAAATTTGCCACTTGTCTTTTCTTGTCTCTAGAACCCAAATCCTCAACAGCCTTGGTGATTTCTTTGGCACCCAGTTGAAAATGACACTATTGAATGCCAAGTCATTGGCTGGGAAAACAACTGCCATTCAGGACTTGATGCTGACCTGACTTGTATTCCAGAGACTTGAAGGGATGAGGTGGGGGTAATCTTTCCCAGCTCTGCCTCCCTGTGCAGCAGCAAGCAAGACCTGAGGCCCAGAATAGTAGAATCACAGTTGTCTATTGTGATATCATCTCTCTTACTAGGTGCCATATTACTCCAATCTGCAGGTTTTAAGTGTACACGCCTCCCTCCACATTCATGGCTCTGACCTTCATGAATTTGATTATGTGTAAGCCACATGCTTGCCTTCCTCCCCACCCCATTCTCCTTCCAGTTCCTTGCATTGCTCATCCCAGGCTTGCAAGGCTTGTGTTTAAAATGGAGGCACGTCCTCTCTGCCTCATGGCTGCACATTTTGCTGTGTAATAGCTACTGATTGGTCAGGTGCTGTCTTTGCTCCTATCCCTCCCTTCTAGGAGGAATCCTCTTTTTCAAGGTGGTGACTGGAAGTGGCTAGAACACCAGAACTCAGCACTCCTCCCTTCTTTGTCTGAGGAGAAAGTACTAGTAAGCCATTTACCTTGTATTTTTTTTTCTCCCCAGGAGCGCTGGGACCCAAAACAAGGGAGTGGAAGGGGGATCACAGGGGGAGTTATTCATGGTTTTTCCACTTTTGTGAAGGTTCTGCACCCCAAATCCTCATGAATGTGGAGGAGCCACTGTGTATACCTGAATGAGTGGTAGCCAGGGATGGATTAGGGGTTCTGTTGGTGTACCACCCACCTCATTGCTCAACAGTCTCTCTTTCCACACTAGCCAGGATAGTCTAGATTTTGGTTTTATAATCTTCTTCGCTTGTGGTGATGGGAGACTTAAACATCCATATTCACATCCACAATGATGCTGCACTGTCAGGAGCTGGTCAGAACTTAATGGTTGTCATGACAATGGTACCCATTCATGCTTCTGGGCACACTCTGCACCTAGTTTTCTGTGCTGGATGGGATGACAGTCATATTGGTATGGAGGAACCTTTTGCAGTTCTGTTGCCACGGACAGATCGTTACTTGATCAAGTTTAAATATACTAGAACCTAGAATCACTGCAGAGGTGGAGGAGTGATTAGTATAGTCCATCCCAGGAGGCTAATGAATCCAGATGATTTCCTGAGAGCTCTAAGATAGAAACTAGAATGATGATCACTGCAAAGTGTGCAGTCATGCAGATTTGTCAGTCTCTTCTCAACCTTTGTTCTTTTATGAAGCCACCAAATTGGAGGAGTTCATCCAAGATAAGTGTCTCTGCTTCCCATTAATGTTCTCCCAAAGTGGCATGCACTGTCCTGACTGCATGGGATTTGGGAGTTTCCGCTGTTAGTAAGTCTGATAGCAGGAGAGTATAACACTGTATAATTGTATCCCAAGGGAACTACACCGATTAAGCCAATGAGTTCAAAGGACTATTGCCTTAGAAATGACGGGGTTAGACCCCAGGGAGAGGCGTTAATTTAAAGAGAATTAATAACACCTCATCTTCTACAGCGCCTCTCATTCGTTCATCTTGTAGCATTTTTCCAACTGTCAATTAAGCCTTACATTATCTCTGTGATGTCATTGTCATTTCCATCTTTGAAGGGAGGCTCAAAGGAGAATGAAAGGGTGAGGTTAGAATTTTCCAAGTAAATGCCAACGTCTACAATTACATTTTAATCTCTAGTTACACACCTGCCCACAAAAGACTCCTGGTTGCTAAAAGACTGCTGAGTGCCTCCAAATTGTTTATAACTGTGTAGGTTGTGCACAGTTTTCTTTGTCAAAAGTTACGAACTTACCTCTATGGCTTTTGTGAAAATCAACACCTCCAGAAGTATTTCTGGCCTCTAAGAAGGGCTCTCACTATGCTGAAAGCTCTTACTTTTAAGGGTGATTGTCCCATACTTGAAGCCAAGACAGAAAATCGGAAACAGTTCAAGGCATGACTTGCTATAAGTGGTAGATAGAGAGGAATCAGTTGGCTTCAATGAAAGGAGGCAAGAAGTCCATTCAGAAAGTCTCTGTAGGGTTCTTCTAGACTAGGTTTATAATGCAGTTTACAAATTTATAAATACAGAATTTTACAAGGGTACAGATGCCTTTGTCTCCTTTTTTGTCTATGTTTTCCATCTTCTTACCATAAAAAAATCCATTCAGGAAAGAAAGATGGAATAGCTGCACAATGCATTTTTACTGAAGTCATCAATCTGAAAGCTCTGACAGACCATCAGCTTTTAATGGTGCATTTACGCTCTTGTTGCTTGCAGTATAGGTGTTTCTCCTGAGCTTGCGTTTCTTCCAAGGAATATCACATTTTCCTAACATAGGATGCACTCGTTTTGGACATAAACACTGGCATTGCACTTGCTATCTGTAATATTTTGCAAGTCTTCTAATAATTAAGCCTCTGTGAAGCCTCCTAGTATCTGTTTTAAGGCTCCTCAGGGTCGACAGATAAGACTGCAGCACTCCCCTACTCAGCATGGACTCCGATCAATCGGACTGGAACAGAGCTCTCAGATTGCAGACCCAACCACTTAGAAACAATACAGATCCTATCTGCCTTGTGCCTGCTCTAATGAAAACATTATCTTCCCTCTGTAACTGAATTGCCTATGTGGGTTCTAGCAAAGGTGAGTGCCAGTAATCCTCATAAGAAGCAGGGACAGTTGTGCTGGACTGCATGGTTGGTTGCAAGGAAATTGGTCTTTTTTCAAACAACCTGGGGCTGCCAGGGAATCTTTGTATGACATAGGTAAAGTGACAGGTACATGAGCCAGCCAAAAGAGACATGATTAGCAATGGACATCAAACATGAGCTGGAGTCCCGAGGCAGGCTATGTAGTCATGGACAAATCCCAAACTGAACAGACAGGTGAAGCAAGCAGGAGCAAACTAGAGAAGATGCATGATATGAATCAATCTATGATGCTGCCCACTGTGACTAGCACATTAGCGTAGAAAGTTTTTATAGGCCATAGTGTTGTAAGCCACCTTGGGTCAGTTGCTGGAAGAAAGGTGGTATATAAGTTAAATAAACAAAATGTTGCCTGTCCCGTAAGTTTCGTCTACCATTACCCAGACTGAGTTGGCCCTCAGAGGCAACACATGCTGGGAGGTGGCAGCAACAGCCTTTTGACCATTCTTCCTAGGGACTACCTGGTCATCTCCTGCTATTGGAAGGTAAAGCTTCCTGTACCACACAACTTGTTCTGGGCCCTTAAATAAGCCTGGTGTCATAAGCAATACTATCCCATTGCTATTGTTGAAGTGTTCAATTTTTTCAACTTCCATTTTAGCTTTTTGCCTGTGGATTGGAGAGAAGGCATTAATCTTGTTGTTGGAATGGGGTTGCCTCAGGTAGCAAAAGGTCTGGCATAGTTCTGGGTGGGGAAGTAAAATTGACCACCTTCAGGATTCAGCTGACAGAATTCATGGCAGTACTACTACCAAGAAAGTACCTAACCTGATTGACTGGTGAGGAAAAGAAAGAAAATATAGGAACTGGAAGCGTCCAGTGAAACTCAACATGAAAGAGACTCTGAATGCCAAAATGTAGGAAGTGAGTTTAATTTGTTGAAAACGCTACTGTGTTGTGACCAAATAATTCTGCTGGGGCTTTCTTCAGAGGTAAGAGATGGAAAACACCTACAAAAATCTCTTGACAGTTGCATTCGAAACATTATTAAATGACATCTGGAGAATTAGTAAGCTATAAATTACTAGAGATTGGCTACTAGGGGCCCTGATTCAAACTTCCTTATCCCTTTAAAATTTTGCAGGATCTGTAGTAACCATCTGAGCTTTTAAAAGACCTAGAGCAAGTATAGCAAACAGCTATCATGCCCTCCAACATTTCATAGATGAAAACTGGGATATATCTGGCCCAGCAACATCAGACTGTGGCCAAGATGGCAAGAGTCATTAATAAGGAAAAACAGACAAGCTAGGAGAGGTTGCAGCAGCTTGCCTTTGCCTGAGTCTACTGGGAAGTGCAAAATGCCACCCTACCTTCTCCTTTCTCCCTATGGAGTTAATTAAGTGCAAACTGCTATTACATTTTGAGCTGAGTTTTCAGCAATTGAAGTAAGCCAAAAAGTGAGAAGGGAAAGTGGGTGGAGGAAAGAGAAACTGGGACATTTTGAAACCAGCTGGAAAAGAGGGAGGGCAGAGGATTAGAGAGTCATACAGTTGAAAGGAGCCTCATGGGCCATGGAGTCCAACCCCCTGCTCAATATAGGATCTCCAGCTAAAGCATCCCCAGCAGGTAGCTGTCCAGTCTCTTTTTGAAAACATCCAGAGAAAGAGATCCCACCACTTCTCTAGGCTATTGGTTCCATTGCTGAAGCACTCTAACTGTCAAGAAGCTTCTTCTAATGTTTAATCAAAATCTGCTCTTCTGTAATTTAAAACTATTAGACCTGGTCCTACCCTCTGAGGCATCAGAGAACAGGCCTTCCCCCTCCTCTCTGTGATGGTCCTTGCGGTATTTAAAGAGTTCCATCATGTCAGCCCTCAAATTAATTGGAAGTGTCCCTGCCAAACTGGGACAGTTGGAGAGGAGGAGATATATCAGCAAATATTTCAAGCAAATATCTAATTCTGGGGTTGCCTTAATACAGGCAGTAGGTGGGGGGGAAAGCAGTACAGTTTATCCTGCCCCAGCAAGCATATTTCCAAATCTGTCACACATGGACTATTACATGATTCCATCTGAATGCAGACAATTGAACAAAAAATGAAAATGAATTTAGTTACACACATTCCTTGAAAGCCTGTTTAAGATCACTGAAACTGAATTTATCTTGAATTGATTGTAATTTGGGGCTGGATTTCTAATTCATATCCTATGAAAACCCCAATATAACTATTGTTTCTACAATTCAGAAACCAAAGAGTAAACAAAACAAAGAATGTATAATGTGTAATGGTGAATTTAAAACTGTCTGGTAGTATTTTTTGAACAGTTGTATTGCTTATAAAGCCCAATGAAAGTATGTTTTCAAGAAACCAAAGTGCAGACAGCATTTAGGATAGATTATTTCATTGATTTTACAAATAGATAAACCAAGGGAATGGAGTGGTGGCATATCTTACTTACAACACAAAATATTTTTTAAAATTGTAGTTTAGCAGAACCACACTTATACAAGGGCTGGAAATCATGAGCTTTCCAGATGTAATTGGACTCCAAGGCCATTTCCGCACTAGGTTGTTATAGCACTATGAGTCCACTTTCAATATTTTATGGAATCTTGGGGTTTGCAGTTTCAGGAGAGGCTGGAAACTGCAAACCCCAGGATTCCATAGGATGTTGATAGTGGAATCATAGCACTATAACAGCCTAGTGCGGAAATGGCCCAAGTTCCAACAGCTCTAGCCAGCATAATCAATAGTTAGGAATAGTAGGAGTTATAATTTAGCAATATCAGGGCTGGAATGCAGATAATGGATTAGATAGGTCAATGGTGTGAATTAACATAAAGAAAAGTCATTGTCTATAATTAAAGATGCTCCACTTCATTGCTGTTAATATATCTAGTAGTCTCCAAACAGTTAAGTGATAGATAGATAGATAGATAGATAGATAGATAGATAGATAGATAGATAGATATGCATCTCCAAACAGTTAAGTGCTCTATCTATCTATGCATGCTTGCTTGAATCAGTCAGGACTGGAACTCAATGTTTTTGATACTTGTTTCCTGATGATACCACTACATATCTTATCCCACTCAGAATTGTAGGCCTTGATTTGACTTTTAAAATTTGTTCTGGCTTTTTTTTTCTATTGAATAAGAAGATTTTAACATCATGAATAGTTTTATAGCACATGGCACAAGGAAAGCCTGAAGGTTCCAAGAATTAATGTGATAAACAACATAATGGTTACTAATATAATTAGTACTGTCAACTCCTGTATTCCAGATCCTCCCTTGAAATAACCAGGTCTCTGCATTTATATGTTCGTGCATTGCATCTTATGTCTGTTGCACCTGAAGCACTTCCCCCACACCTACAGCTGCTGTATCTAGGCACCAGTATTTGTTTGTGAAGCTATCATTTAATTCCATATGAGTCAGAAACATATTTATTTAGCCTTTTCAAGACATCATGCATTCCTTGGAACTGTAACCATAAACACATTTTCATATATTTTAACTAATGGATAAAGAGTTTTTTCTCTCTCTGAATTCTTTTCCTTCTCTCTTACTTTCTCTGTATGAGTTAAATAACCTCTCTTTACATTGTTTTCTTACGTCTAGTTGTTGCAGCCTACTCTGTTGATATTGTCAGAGAGATGTATTAATCTTGGATAAATGCAACCAATTCAATATCTGCAAGTATATAAAGTAGGAAGCATCATTTTCTCATTGTGCTTACTTTTGCATTTACTAACATGTATTACATGACAGTAATCCTAATACATAAATATATGGAAACTCAAAAAAAAAAACTAATGAGAACTACTGTTACATCTTACTGTTGAAGTAGAAAACCCATTGAATCTTTCTTTTTAAATTGTTCCCATCTCAAAGTTGTACTTTTATTAATTTCTGCTTCTTGGCAGTTCAGATACACTATAATCTCCGGTTCATACAACTGTATATAGCTGTCAGGATCTTCCAGAATTTTACCATTTTGTTTGGGCATACTCTTCCATTGCAGAAGTCTAGATTACTTTTCTTTAGAATCTCATGGTCATTGGCACATTTGCCAGCCTAATTTTGAATACTAGCTTCTCCAGCCTTACTTGTCACAGATGTTATGCTGAGACACCTACAGTGTAATCCTCTCCATGACTATTCACAGGTAGGTCCAACTGAGTTCAATGAAGCTTATTCCCAAGTATGCATAGAACTGCAGCCTTATGTTACCATACATCTCCACAAATTTTGTCTAGTTATTTATTTGATCTACAGTTGGCCTTCCACATTTGCAAAAGTTAGGGGCACAGGACCCCAGCGAAAATGGAAAAACAACAAATATCAATGTGTGTGTGTGGGGGGGAGTGGACCAAGCCAAGGTGGGGAAAATGGGCATCTAGGGTCCAAACCAGATTAGGGAAAGGAGAGGGAAAGGGAGTAGGCGTAGCTCTATGCTTCCTCTCACCCATCTCCTTCCTTGGGTATGTGGGCAATATTGAGAAAGGGTTTGTAGTGCTGAGAAACTGGGCTGTGATCCATCCTTAGCTGACCGGGTAGTGGCTGATGCTGGGGGAGAAGGACTACCAGAAGTAGGTTTTTAAAGGGCTGTGTGGTCCGATTGGAGCTGCTGAGAGAGAAGTTCCCCTGGAAAAGAAGCATGAGGTGGGGGCAATATAGGCTGAAGAAACAAATAATCAAAGCTGTGAAAACTAAACTTGAAGATGCAGAGGGCCAATCATATATCTACGTTATTAAGTCATCCATTTCCGATCTGTAATATATTTTGAACAATTATCACCATTCGTTACATTTCTTTAAAACGACAACTTTTTTCAATTTGCTGGGGCTCATTATGTATTTTAGCAGAGTTCTGATTGTGATTGTGGCTTTTGACCCCTTTAATATATGATTAATTAATATATAAGAGGATATTGTTTGAGGTACAAATGTTCATTTATGTCTTTATTTGGTGCTTATACGTGCACCCGTGGAGTATCCAAAGCATGCAAACACTGAGGAATGCACAGGAACAACACCCACTGATGTCCAGAACAGGCTAGGAGTGGCAAATAAGAAATGGGAACAGGATTAGGAATGTTCAGGTCCATGCAATGAAAAGAAAGGTAGATGAAGCAACTTAACAAGTCATCTTCCAACTACAAAATATCCTCCTAGCTGCAGAGAGTGTGTGTCTGCTTGAACTTTCTCTTTAGCAGCCTTTTCCTTTTTCTCCTGAAAAGGCTGTAGGTAATAGTTCAAGCTAGAACTGGTATGGATTTTTAGCCAATGTTACCTCTGCCATAAAGCTACACTGAAGGTTGCAGCAAAGAACAATATACTTAAAACCCATCTCAGAACTTCTCGAGTCCATATCCAGAATTCAGCTGCATGAAGAATCCTTGTGCTCCCTTGACTTGCATGCGGCCATTTGTATTTCTAGGGCTTAGAAACTATACAAAATAAATGTAAACTGTCCACGGAAAAAGAGATCACATCCTTCAACTAGGATGAATTCAGTTCTGAGTAATACGTAACTTTCAATATTTCACAGATGAAAACTGGGAAAATGTGGCCAAGCAACATCAGAGTGTAGACAAGATGCCAAAAGTTACTAATGAAGAACAGACAAGCTAAGAGAGTCTTCAGCAGTTTGCTTTTGCTTGAGTCTACTGGGAAAGGCAAGCTTCCATCCCGTCCTCTCCTTCTCCTCCACTGAGTTAGATAAATGTAAACTACTTTTACTATTGGACAGGAATGCAGTATGAATTCTAGCGGTTTTGTCTCTGCTATAGAAGAAGTGGTCTGGGTTTTAGTCATCCTAGGTAATAGGAACAAAGCTGGAGCCAAAGCTTGCCCCAGCTTTCAGTTCTGTATGGAGCACAGGAAAGAAGAATGAATTCTGTCAATGAAGGGGATAGTACATACCTGCTTATGGAAGCTGCTGAAGACAAGAAAATGCTGATTCCAAATTGTAGTAACAAAAGATTGGGCCTGTAAGGGCAGGCAGTCCTTCAAAACAGAGTCCTTCTTAGAGAACTATCCAGGGTGCAAGCAGCCAAACTATATACCAGTTTGTTTGGTCATGTCATGTTCCGGCTTCATCCTTCGTGTGTTTGGAGATCAGGTTCAAATGACACTTCCCCACCTCCCATTGGAATTGCTTGTTCAAGCCTGATTCATTCATTCAACAACAAATACTCAAAAGCAATACGTACTGTAAATGCTTAACTCAATAGATTAGATCTTTAGCTTGCCTCAGCTTGTCAAGCCAGTCAGGGTAACTGGTCCACGCAATCAAGTTAACAGATCAGAGCATACAGTCATTGCTTGGAATCTAAGAAAGAAGCTTTTGCTTTATCTTTCTGGCATCATAGGCTTACTCACCTTTGCCAATGAAATTCTGCAATCCTGTATGTCCTTCTCATCCTGGGAATTTTTTTTTTTTCAATATAAGCATGTCCACTGAACAGTAAAGCTCCCTCATTAAGGAAAGCATCAGCTGGGTGCCAGAACAGATGAGGCCTCTGGCAAAGCAATCAAATTTTCTGATGATCCTTTATTGTTTGACTGCCACACCTTGTTGTTTTGTGGCTGTTGTTCCATTATGTTTTTATAACCATGTTTTATTGACGGATGTGGACCAACCTGATAAGTTGCCACTAAAGGACTACATGTTGCCTTTTAAAATAAAATAAAACCTATTATTTTGGGGAGTAATGTTCATTACAAAAAAAATGGTTCTCTACTGTGGCATCTGTGAGTGAGAAGGATTCCAATATTTCATTTGGGTTTTAAAAATGTAATTAAGAAGGAAAAGGCAAAGCCTCTTTGAACAAATCTCGCAAAGAAAACCGTGTTGCCCTAAGTTGGAAACTCCTTGAAAACACACAGTAACAAATGTAAAAGCTCAGACAAAAGCTGCCAAGACTGTGCTAATGCCAAAAAGACATTTCCAGGTAAACCAGGAAAATAATTGGTCTGCTTTTTACACACTTTTAAAAATCCACCACCTCTGAAGGCAAACATTAATGTTTGACCTTCCTGTGAAAGAGCTATATATTCCCACATTGTAGAAATGGCCCAGATTCTGAGAAGCACAAAAGACCAAATTGCACAGCTTAAAAATACCTCTCGCTGTTGTCTTTAATTCTTCTACTTCCAAATGGAAGAGCATACATTGTTTAGTAATAAATTAAAAATGCCCTGATTTCTACTGGGCTTATTTCAACCCAACAACTGGCAATACTAAAAGGAAGAAAACTTACAGCACACTCCATCAGATATTTATACTTAGTATGGACAGCTTTTTCAACTAGCATTCACCTGTATTCTTAAAAATAAACTTCCTAAATGCATTTGCCAGAGTGATTTTTGGTGCCAACATACCACTTTTTGTGGCACTGGCATGACTGCAGTGCAAGGCTTACAGCACTGCTTCTCAATCTGCCTGATATGGGGGACCAGTAATGAGTTTTTCCCAATGTGTGAGGGGCTGGTACCATATTTGTGCCCATTGGCCACAGCTGGTTCTTTCTCTCTTTGAAATTTGCAAGACCAGCAGTCAATAGTTTGGGGACTGACACTAGTCAAGGAAACACCATTTTGAGTAGCAATGGCTTAGGGGACTTGACACTCAAGAATGTTCTTTTACACAGTAATAAAATAGATTCAAGAAATTCTTGACTCCACTCAGATAAAAGTGACTCCAATACCACCAGGTGAGACCACACAATGACATAATCCACACAGTGGACTATATCCAATGTACTGTGAGCAGGCTCTTACTCTTGTAAGATGGCTTCCACTTGCTCTCCTCCCTTTCAGCCCATTTTGCATTATTTCCCATGTTGTTCTGTAACGGCTGCAGGTGTGAGAGAGAATCCATTTCCTCAGCAGCTTCCATTCTTTGGGTAAACAGGCAACAGGATACAGCCCCATGGTGAATAGCAGTAGGGCTATGAACTAACACTCTTGTCAGTAACCCACCGATAACACTCAGTTTTGTTGAATTAAACTGGCCATTATAGCCTGTACCAAGAATTAGCAACAAAATAAATAGCTACTACTTCAACAGGCATACACGTTTCATGGACAGTAGCAAGGCAGTGATTCCTATCTTGGTTAGCCCAGGACAGATTCTTTCAGTGCAACATTAAAAAAAACCCAAGTCAGAAAGAGAAAGTAAGCAAGAGTGCTCCTGTTTATATCCTGTACACAGGAAGTCACTATGGCTGACTCCCCATTTTAAATAAGTATTCTTATTGCCTGATGTCAGCTGTATGTCCTGTCAAAATGGAATCTGCAGGAGTATGTGGCTGGTGAGCTCATACAAAAACTATGCAGGCCCATTTATACTGGAATGATGACCATATTGCCAATGAAAGTGCCAAAGAAAGTGCAATGCTCTGAATATAACCTTGTTGATTCTCAAAGTGAAACTAAAATAAATGACTCTGGTCTATGGAATGGCCTATGACCATAAGCAAATTATAACAATCCAAAGAACACTTCAGATCTTGTGATTTCAGTTGTTACCTGACAAGCTGGTGGCCTGAAGGATTGTCATGGTAGATGATGGCAGCCCTCTTACAGAGCGCTTCATCGGAAGCTGATGGATTTAATGTCAGATGATGGTGAGTCCAGTCCAGGTTTTAGTCTGAACATTAACCCTGGGTAGCATCTTCAAAGTTCAGATTAAAATCTAGGATATTTATTTATCCAGTTCTATGATACAGAATTTTATTAGGGCTGTATGCAAGTGCTCCCAATTCAAAGCCAGGTATCTTTTATTACTTATCTCAGCAAATAATATTCACAAATTTGAATTTGGTGAGGTAACATGAATGTGTTAGTGGAGTGGCCTTAGAAGGAAAAAGTGAAGTGTGTGCTTAATTTCTTCTGTACTCCTGATTCTCTCCTTAAGAGTGCCAAACCAAGGCCTTTTTCTCCCAGGCACACTCACATTGAAGCATGACGACATACACATACGTGTGTGTGTGTGTAAACGGTCTGAGGCCTCAAACATTCACTCCACATAATAAGTGAAACATGTGCTTGGCAAGTCTTTGTTTCCATTATGATAGCTGGTTTGGCTCTAGGATCACACTTACTGTGATTATTCAAAAGATCATTCTGTTCTCTTGATCTGTCTTGCCCCTCTGAGCTCTTGGTGAAAGAAAGAAGGATTAGAAAGAGTGTGTTATGTAAAAGGTTGTATAACCAACCCTAAGCTAGGAAGATTTGGTGAAATCAGTCAGTTGGTATTTCTAAAGTACTACTGTATCACATGAAGACTTCAGTTCCTTGTTATGTTCCAACTTCAAGACTTTTTGTACTTTAAGCACATTTCTCCTAGCTTAACTATGACATGGCTAAAATTATGGGTTATATCTCTATTTTGAACCAAACAGGAAAAACTGGCAGCTTAAATGTATTATTTCTGTATTTTAATGTGCCTCATCGTTTGATTGTCTAGTTCTGAATATACCATGTCCTCAGCAGACTACTCAGATAGGTTAAAATGTATTGCATGTAAACTTGATGCATTAAGCACAAATCACCGAATTAGAAAGCATATGTAAACAGACATTTCCCAAGCCCAAACAGAGCATTACCCCCCATAAAAAATAAAAAAACTAGTTCTAGAAAAGCATACTATTGCCTTGAAAAGGCAGTTATTAAGTTTATAAATCACACAGGTTCATCAGGTTTCTACACGATTTTATTTCTTTTCCCATTTAAAATATAGCACTAAAGTTCTCAAAACATATAAATATCCCTATATTTTCTTAACACACTTTCAAGGCATTGTCACTTTAAAGTGCCTAATAGTAAAAACCATTTTTCTTCCTTAAGAGTGTCTTTTTAAAAAAAAACATTATCCTGATGTGGTTAGGTAATACACTTTACATTAGTCACTATACTTGCCAATATTAACCCATTTTTTTCCAGTGGGTTGGCTTCCATTTTTTTTTTTTACAAGATATTCTTTGAACACATCCTCTGAGCAATATACAGAACATAGGCTAAATGTATTTTCCTTATGCCTCCTCATCTCCCTCACCTGAGTGTTTACAGTGTCCCAAGCTGCTATGTTGATTAAAACCAATTGGTGCAAAGCTCCTGAATGCATGCAAGTTAAAATTCACTTAACACACACTTTAACTTAAGTCCAAGGACTTTAATTTTTGCCTCTGGCTATGGTTCAGTTGCATTTTCAGATGTGTTTGTTTCTTTGGCAAGACTGGTGACTACTCCTTCCTTAGATTCAGGTTCATTCATTTCCATTTTGATTTGTTCCTTGGCATTCTCATTACTTATACCCTTAGTAATGTTTTCCACCTTAGGATCCACATCCATTTTTTCTTGTGATGGTGAAGTATTCTCAAGCAAGAGCGGCTGAGGTCCCTCCCCTTGGCTGGGCTCTGGAACATCTTCTGCTTTCTGTTCAAGTCTTTCCAATATATTCTGGACTTTCCTTACTCCATCTCTCCTGGCCTGCCGAACATCGGGACGACCCTCAGGGTCCACAGAGTCCAAGACTAGCAGCTCTTTGGTCAGATACTCTTCTATCATTAGGTATTTTTTGTCATTCTTCTTACCTTGAAAAGAATCAACTGCCTGCTCTAGTGCTTGTACTCTATCTAGAACAGCTTCAACTTTCAAAAGTCCTGGATGTTTTTGAGGCTCTTCTGCCTCTGAAGTTTTCTGCGGTTCATTTTCTTGTGGTAAAGATCTTTCTTCTACTGGAGGTGCTTTAGGAGGGCAAGGAATCTTTTTATCAACACTTTCCGCAGTGGGAGGTGGCTTCTGTGGGGGTGGCTTAGTATCTGCATCTGTACGAATGACTTGAATAGGGATGGAGGAAGCTGGAATCTCTTTTGCACGTGGGCTTGTCTTATTTTCAAACTTAGCATCAGTTGGTAAAGTTGGTAGTGATCCTTGGGTAGGCAGTTGTTGCTGAGAAACCTGGAAAAAGAGAACAACACAGTGACAATGGTACATGTGTACGAAGAGAACAAGTGCAGGGATCACACCTTTAAACAATTACAAAACTTAAGTTCAACGTGTTCAGTTGCGGGGCATTCTGAGATTCAATAGGCCTTAGGTTATGTGAATGTATATAATGGTCTAAAGCCATCTTTGCACACATACATTATTTTAATTATGGCCCATACAACTCAAACAGGTCACAGATCTGCGCAGTTGTTTCTAAGAACGTGATCAGAATAAAGCATTATTAAAAGCCAGCAAGAGACCACTGCCTATCCCCAACCACTTTTTTACTGTGAAGATCAAATATAATCACTAGATTCTTTATCTTATATAGCCAAGGACTGCAGAAGTGCAGGAAAAAACCACATAATTATTTTCATATGGCTATGTCAGAACCCAGATGAGCAAACGTTTCAATTAAAAACAAAACAAAACAAAACAAAACAGAAGTATATTTTTTGGAAGTTACTGCCATGAAATTACTGGCCAGTTCTTCACATCAATTAACAGACTATGATTTCCACCTCTTCTATCTAAAATGATATAACAATAATACAATCCAAGGAACTATGAGAACAATTCCTAAGGAAAATCAAAGAGGTTCACCACACTCACTTGCGGTTTGACTGATTGTACTCTGATGGGAGTTGGAGACTGGACTCTGGCTGGTGAACTTTCACGACTTCCTGAGCTTCTCTGTGATACTCTAAATGGGGACTGTGCCCTTTGTGGCTTCTGATCCGCATTATCAACCTGTATTTGATGGTACACTGGTTGGTGAGCTTGGTAATCACTCTGCTGAGCTGGATAATGTGTTTTCTGCGCTTGATGATAGGCCTGTGATGGTTGTCTTGGAACGTTTCCCTCATGGATGACAGGGATAGGAATATATCCACGCGGGAGCTGGTTAGGTCTCCCAGATGGCTGAGGGGAAACAGTTGGTGATTCAGAAGGTGGAGTTGACGGAGGCTGCTGGAGTGGGAAGAAAGTGCAATTAGCATGACATCATGTTTGACTGAAGTTCAATGTCAAAAAAGAAGCCATCGATTCAAACAGAGATTCTTGATGGTTCACGATTCTACCCAGTCCCAACACTGATACTGCAGTGACAATAGACACACAATATAGTGACTGATTGAGCAGACTTGTATAACCTGACCTAGATGCTAGAAATAACCTGTCTCAATGCACTTCTTTTACTAACGGATCTTGCTTGAAGACTGACAAGCTATCAAGGATCACAACAGGTTGAAGCAAGTATACTTAGCAACACGTTTTAATCCTAGGAAAGCTTCCTCTGAGATTTTTCCCAGCCCCTTCAAAACTGAGGAACTCCAAAAATGATGGACACTGTTGTTTTAATTTTGTTCTATGAGTTTCTATTATTACTTTAAATTGTTTTTAAATAATTAATTATAAAGGAAAATTAACAAAAGTAGTTCCAAAACACTCAAGGAGACATGTACCTCCTGAACCACGGTTAGCACAACCAACTTGGAAGTGGTTTAACAATAAGCACTGCCAGGATTCTAATGGCACAGACTGCCCTGCTTTTAGCAAATGCATGGTGTGACACTGCCACAGTACTGAAGCAGTCTGCTACATACAGTCACTGAAGGCCTGACAAGAGCCATCATTTAAGCAAAGCAGTGTGGTGTAGTGGTTTGAGCACTGAATTATGACTCCGGAGACCACTTGGTCTCCACTTGGTCACAAAGACATATTGGGCGGCCTTGGGCACATCACCTACTCTCAGTCCCAGAAAGCCCTGTGATAGGGCCATCTTAGGGTCACTGTAAGTTGGAAACGACTTGAAAGCACATGACAACAAAGGATTTTGGATGTGTTTAACAAGGTCCAGTGCTCTCTAACTATAGTATGTTCTTATGGCTGAGTTAATATAAATCAAGATAAAACAGTATGTAAGAGCATATATTAGCTAACTATTTAGGTTCCTACTTGTGGGAAAAATGAATGCAACATTCATTTTTCCCCGACTTCCTACCAGCTGAATACATTCCCGATGCTTGTCCAACTTGCAGTATATGTACTGCTTGGTACACTATACTGCAGCTACAGTCAGAATTATATGCAATGCTGGCATAACATCATACTGGATCCTGTTTGCTCCTGTTTAAGCACTACCATTGTTTTTGTGTTTAACAGGGGAAAATGACAATTTAACAGGCATCTTCAAAAGGAAGGATACTCAGGATCTGTAGTCACACAACTGCTGTGCTGAAAAATCTTAAAGATTATGTTATACTCTCAATGAAACAGGTATGACAATTTAGGAAAACTGAGATTTCTCTTTTCAAAGAGACTGCAGTGTTAGTCTGTTTCAGTGCAAAAGGAAAAGGAATCTGGTGGCACCTTTAAGACTGATTAACTTATTTTAGCAGAAGATTTTGTAGATTTCAGTTACACTGACAGAATGCAATCTTCAAGCAGGTATTGAAATGTGAAGATAAACTCCTCTTCATTTTAATGGAAATAATATGAAAATATCTGTAGCTGAATAACCCTTGCAGCTGTATTTCAGGGTTAAATATTCCTCTTCTGAAAGATAAGGGTTACACCTGGTGCAGCATATACATCCGTACGGTACAGATATGTATTACTTGATCTATTTTAGTGAAATAAACATTCCCGTAGCTTCATTTTATAAGATTTCAGAGTGGTTCAGGAGAACAGATGCAGAAGTAATTCAGTTGTACATGAAATTTAACTTGTAATCGTGCTTTTCAATGTTAGCTAGCTTTCTCTAAAAACAGTAAATGTAAGCCACAAATATTACAATACCAGTTCAGTACTGCTTTGGGTTTGCAGTAATCATCTTTTTCAGAACTGCTCAACATGCAGGAAAAGAACAATGTCCTGCATGCTTATATGTTTAATAAAAAACAAATGGTGTGTAATTGCCTTGTCACACAAAATGCTATAGAGAGAAAAAAAACAGTCTGCTTACTATCTTCTCGGAATATATGGAAGTACCTGTACATAATTAGTCATAATTTAAATAGCCAATTATGTGGCAACTATAATTCAGTCCCATGCTATCATTTAGATCTTAAGCCTTGTAAAGATTCCAATCCAAAACATACCACAGCAGTTCTGTCAACTTACCTCAGATCCATGTGAGGAGGGAACTTGTGTTGGTGCAGCTGCTGTTGTCTGTCCACATTGTTTATCTGCCTGGCCAGCTTCTGCAGTTCCCCTACTTGGGGATTGTGGACGGGCAAAATTTCCTCTTAGAGGTGATGGGGCTCGCATTGTGGAAGGAATGGTTTCTGCCTGGACCCGCTGCATGCCAGGCTGATAGCCAGAATAATATGAATGCTGCTGCTTGTTGTCCGAACCTTCATGTATTACTGGAATGGGGATGTAACCAGCACGAAGTTTTGGGTATCCCATGTTTCCTTCTCTTGCTTGGGACAGGTTTGGACTATTTCTAGATGGACCATTTGCTGATTGGCTTTCCTAGACAAACAGACAACACAGTGCAGATTGAGAAATCAGGGTCTTTGGAGATCAGAAAAAGCAGCTAGCAACAATGCCACACTATGTATCAAGACACATTCCTTGTCACCTTATTGGGATTCATTTCCCAGAAGAACAAATCATATTCTAACCTGAAAATGGTTACCTGCAGAAACTGACAAAATACAATCACGTAAGATATAGATACTTCACAGTGTATATTAAACATTTCCTGACAGTTCAGGGTAAATATTTTCAAAGATGTTTTCATACACAAGCAACAGCAGGCCTGTCTGTAGTATGTTGTTAAATATGGTTTTAGTGTATGGTCTTGTTCAACTGATTACTAGATTACAGAAACTGTAAAAGCATTATAAGCAAGATCCTATGTTAAGGGTAGGACAGAAGAGTTACATTCCACCATCACTGGGGGAAGTAGAAGCAGGGATAGAAGCCGCTATAATTTGTATTTTGCAAATGGGACAATGGGTTCTTTTGAAACTTGATAGTGTTGGAGAGGTTGATTAGGGTTTAATGAGGGACTCAAACAACATGACAGTTTTGTTAAGAATTTTCCAACAGACTTTGTTGGGTTTGAACTTATTTTCTTAATGTCTACTGCATCTTTTGTACATATCTTTTTGGGGCTAAGTTGAAGGAGGCACCTATAATGTGCTAGTGCTAGAAGAAATGCAACATGTTCACAAATTTGAGTAAAAATGCAATTTTCCAGACTATTTTTGGCCTCTGGTTGGTGATAACATTTGTCATGGTGACTCTTGGTTCATTTCCTGATTCAAGAAAAACATCTCCTAGATTTAAAACAATCCAGGGGTCTCCCATAACATGGCAAAATTGCCCCATGCCTTTGTGGAAGGGCTCAAAAATGACCGTAAGCATTGCAGATAGCCCACAGATTATGCCTTTCCCACCCCTATTATAGAGAAAACAAAAGGTATCTTTTTTTAAAAAAAAATCAATGCATAAGACCAACATTTATCTTTTATTTAACATAATTCAAGTGTGATTAAAGTTTTGGTTCATGGGGGAACAGGGGCTAAAATAACCCAGCCCATCCAACAAAAGCATTAAGTCACACAGGGAAGAAAGCCTGCATCCTGGGATTTGCTGACTGAGATTTTCCCCCTTTTTACAGATGCAAATTGCACTGCACGCAAGGCCCTTTCCGCATCCTGCCTTTTCTTGGCACTGGGGTGCGGTGATTGCGCAAGCAGCCTCTTGTGAGAGGCTCTCGCTTCCCTGATTCTTCAGCTCTGCACAAGCTTCCTGCTTGCATGAGTGCCCCACCTCTTCCTTTCGCAGTGCAGCCTGGGACCTTCCCAGGCTGCACTGAGACAAGAAGCACAACCAGCCCGGCTCCCGAGACTCCGCACGCCAGGTAAGTATGCATGGGGCCTGGGAATAATGTGCAATTGCGCCGAAAATGCAAAGCCGAAAATGGAAAGGTGCACAATCGTTGCCTGCCGGCCCCTGGAGCCTTGCACAATTGCAGGGGGTGTAATACAGATCGCTCCTCGCAATTGCGCAGGGTTCCAGGCCCTCTTTCACACGGCAGATGCCGTGCGAAAAGGTCCCAAGAGTATCACTGAGGATATGATTCATTTCCAAGTTGCAGAGGACTTTTATTGTGCTGAGGATTTTCATAGAATTTGTTAGTTCTTTTTTTATTTCTGCTGGATCCCCTTCCACAGCATCTCTCCAGTACATCTGCAGTGCACCCTTCTGGGGGGGGGCACAAAAAAATTAGGAAATATATTTATTACATTTCCAGCTGGCATTTTCAGCCAATTTTGTACATTTTCTGAGGT
This sequence comes from Iguana delicatissima, assembly GCA_948472985.1. Taxonomy (NCBI): domain Eukaryota; kingdom Metazoa; phylum Chordata; class Lepidosauria; order Squamata; family Iguanidae; genus Iguana; species Iguana delicatissima. The sequence goes on along the minus strand of CAOKZL010002729.1, from coordinate 59,523 downwards.
GTTGGTGGTTTGGGGAGGGAGGGAGGGAGGCATTAATTAAGATACATGAATTACACTGATGTCTTGAACTGTGTTAATAAATTCAGTAAGGGTCAAAACCTCTCATCTTCCCTTAAAATTCCTGCTACCTACTCTCTCCATCAACTGTGGAAAGGATTGTGTATGCCTTCTGAATCAGTCTTGTTCTGTTGTCAAGTGAGCAATTCAAATATGGGTTACACACTGTCTTCTAGTTCCTTTGTACTTCCCAGGCAGACAGACAGAAGAGAAACAGTATAAAAAAGACAAAGGCAGGGGGAAAAAAAACAACAACTAAGAAATCATGGAGGGGGAGAAGAGGAAGGAAAAAATGTGTGCATTCTGTACCTGTTTGTTGATAGTTCAGATATAACCATCTGAATGGAAGCAAAAGGAAAAACAGAAAATACAATGGTGTGTATGTGTGCATGCTTGCCTATAAATGGTTAATAGTTCAGTTATTCCCATCTGCTCTGACTAGAATTTTTCCAGATGAACTATGAAATTTTTTTGACATCTTCATCAGATTTCTTGGCTCATTATTATATACTTAATAAATTAGCCACTTAATAGAGGCATTTCCCTTTTTCTTATCTTTCCAAATGGTTTGGGATTTCTAATCATATTTATTCCTTGCTTTTTCCAGTTACTTTTTCATTTGCAATTTCAAGTTTGCCTAGTCAGAATGTTCCAGGCATAGCTTTCTCAAACTGTAATCAAATTCTGTTAACAAAACCTTTCAGATCAACACGTTGTGTTAGAAGATTTCCATGTTCACTCCGGCTCACAGCAACATATATAAATGACTCTTAACAACTGTACATAATTTAAGTAAGCACTATTTTTTCCTTAATACTGTAATCATTGCAATCATAACCTTTATCACGTATTACATTTGTGGAGAAAAGCATCGTGGAAGACTTGGGGCAGGGTATAGACCTTCCTCCACAGGAACAAATTGAGTGTTAACTGAAGAAAACAAAGTGCTATTAATCTGCTATTAAAACAATATAGCCATTTGATGCGCTTATAGTTCTGCAAGGAAGGAACATTCTCTGTTATGAAAACCAACTCCACAAAGTGGCCTGGACACTCTACACATGTTCAAAGTAATGCCTTATATCACAGTTCGAGAACCTGCCAAAGCTAATGTTTGCCACAATACTGCTCATAGTCTTGACACACTGCTATGTGATGTCATGTTGACACCAGTGCAATGTAAATCTCCCTCCTGAGCTTTCTTTCACTCAACTGACTACATGAAATGTGATTTGCTATTTCTGTGTGATGGGTTGAACTAGATGACCTTCAAGACCTTGTCCAAATTCAGTAGTTCTAAAACAAAGAACAGAATCTACATGAACAGTACAGGTTGCCAGTTGGACAACTGCAACGTGGAATGGTAGCTTCAGCGGCATGACGGTTTCAATCGCACAGACTCCATGCGTCTGTTCCAGTGAAAACAAAGCTGGAACATAAGACCCAGCAGTCTGCTGACAGCCATCCAAGCTCCAAGGGAGCAGCGAAGCTGGAATTAGCCAGAATATGGGATAGCGTACTATAATCATAATGCTTAAATAACACACCTGTTAAGGGCAGGGCCTTAACAGCTGCAATTTCCTGGCATTTTGGAATCAACATGGAAAGCACTTAACAAAACATGTAAAGTTAAGTTGGTTGTTAATGAAGGTTTAATGAAGATTTTCAGAAGATGTTTTACAAGATACAGCCTAGTGCTGGGAGGCAAGCAATGGGGAGCTGGATTAATTCACCTCATGGGCCTTCCAGCTATGAATCTATGCCAGCCAAAAGCTGTATGCAAAAAGATCCAGATTAATTGCCTGGTATCTCTAGGTACAGCTGGGCAAACTCCTGTCTGAAACATTGAAGAGTCACTGCCAATCAGCAAAGACAATACTGAGCTAGATGGACAAGTGGTCTAAACTCTTGAGAGCCACTGTGTTGAACTGAGACCTAAGAGATCCAAGTTCAAATCCTCACTCAGCATTCCTTGGGTGATCTTAGGTCACCAACACTGTCTTGGTTTGACTGATCTCAACAGTGTTGTCATGACGATAAAATAGGAGAAAAGAGAGCTACACATGCTGCCTTAAGTTTACTAGAGGAAAACAGAGTGTAAAGTAATAAATAAAATAGCTCAGCCTTAAGCAGCTTCATAATAATAAGTCTCAAAATACTAGCTCCTTTCTTCTTTGTCCAGTACGGGCAAAGAGGGTGGGGGGTGGACTTTCCAATTTTTCCCTGAAGTTGCAGTTCCAGCACATTTTGTTGATGCAGTAGAAGAGGCAGGAAAATCCTAACTTTACAACTGGAGTGTACAACTGCAAAGGTTTAGTGGGATGCATCTGCCTGCATCCTTGCTTTTCCTGATTTCCCCCCCACTAATAGGCCCTCTATGTCCCCTAGAGTCACAGGAGGCAATTTTGTAATGTTTTGGGGCATCCATGGATTGGCTGACATCCCAGAAAGGTCTTTCTCAGCCTAGAAGTCAACCAGAAGTCAAAAATGCTTCCTGTTTTGTTTTTTAAATAAGGCCTTACCTGCACCTAAGGGATAGAAGGAAGAAACATGGGGAAATTGCCCTGCCTCACATCCCACAGAGGCCATGGGAACATTTTTAATTAAAAAAAATGCAAAGAAAAAAATTTGGGGTGCTGAGGCAGACCTGAGGAATTCAAAAACAGCCTGGGAGGGAGCACATGCATACTGCACTGCCTTAGAAAGAGAGAACAAGCCAGGGTTCACAGTTTTACATTCCATGCTGAGTATTCCAAAGTAAAAATTACTATGGACAGGATATAATGAAGAATTCAACTTTCTGGGTTGCAGGAGAACCAACGTAGTAGCAGTATTATTATCTCGCTTTTTTCCTCGGAAGGACTCAAAGCAGCTTACAGTATGTTTAAAAAAGGAAGCACAGCTAAAAAGTCATAACATGCAAAAGTTGAAACAAATTAAACAAGCAAGTAATAACTAAAACAAAGTTAGGATACATATTAAGAACAACAGTGGTAGTCCTTACTACCTTTATATACCACCTCTTCCCTGAGATTAGGACACAAGGAGGCTTATAAATTAAATTGACTGCAATATAGTTAAAAACATACAGATAGTCAATTTTAAAACAGAACTACAAACATACACCTAAAAGTACAGAAAGCACTTAAACAGTATTATTTATGTATTCATTTATTTTACAAGCTGTCTTTCTCTTTACTTGGGCCCCAAGACAGCTTACAAAGGGTAAAAATGAGATCATCTAAAAGCTTGGTAAGAAAAAGTTAAAACACAATTAAACGATCATACACCTTAAAACAGCATTAAATTTTTAAAAACATAAAATCATTTTAAAAATATAACAATAAAGTTAAAACCACACCACAACCCCCATAAAAGGCTCCCTGTCACCAATTAATCATTAAAAATCTGTTTGAATAAAAAGGTCTTTGCCAGCAAAAGAATAGAATTCCAAGAATGGAAACAGCTTAAGGATGAAGTGGCTCTGCATTGGGACAGACAGGAGAGATAGGACAGAAGGAAGAATACTAGAAAAACTGAAGTCCATGAAGTTAAGGAACAAGGAGACTAAAAGAAACTGCTAATCAGCTAACAACAGCAAATGCTCTTAACACTGTTTCTTAAATTGGCTTAAACTGAGAACTCTTAGCTGCTCTACAGGCTCAGTTCAATAAATGGAAGCCAGAGCTATGGCAATCTTTCACTCTTAAGAATAAACTTTTAAATCTTTGTGAACTGAACGGTATGTTTTCACTCTATGCACATCCACACATCTGCAGATTCATTTAAACCCTAAGCCAAATATGTATTCTCTTATAAAAGTCTACATTATAATCTTAGACATCAGCAGTTTAGAGATCTGAAGACCAGAATATTCAGATCCATTGTTCTCCCCTAGGCCTTCTCATCTCTACACATCTGGAAATGTTATATAGATTGGCTCCATTTCTCTACAATAAAAGTGTCAACACAGAAATACTGAACAGGATTCTATCAGAAGGCAATGCTGGAATTGTCTGTCTTGCTGCAATTTAAAGAATGCTATTGATGGTGTATGCAGATGGACTTACCTAACATCAAATAGAGATTTACCAGCTGCAACAATGTGAGAATGAAACTGTGGGAGAAAGGAAGGATGAGTAGGAAGATAAAAAGCAGAACTATTGTGAGGGAATGGAAGATAAAGGCTCTCAAACTTAAATATGCTTGTAACATGATACCAACACACTACATAGGATGGAAATGGAATTTGTACAAGAGATTCTCCCCTTTAAGTCCTCTAATGAAGCTCTTCCTGCAGTGGCCTTTCTATTTTGGGACTACATTCTAGATGAATCTCCAAGTAAGATCAAGTAACAAATATTTCTGTTGCTCACAGGATAAATATCATTCAATAAGGGCCAAACTACATGTGACAGAGGGACACACACATCTTTCAAGGCAGATCTGCTCCAAATACATTTAGTGTGATGCTACTAATTTAAAGAAATGGTGCCAAACTCTTCCTATGGAGTTTATTTTCCTGGATCTCCTCCCTGCTTTCTTCATCTGGTTCCTACTCTGGAAGTAAAAGGAGGAGGGAGAGAAAGCAGCAGATGAAGTGTGCCTCACTCACAAATTTCTGTTGTGCTTTACATTGCACTTAAATTGCACTTTACACATGAATGAGTCAGATCTGCATTTAAACAGGGAAATGTACCACCGTCACGCATTGGTCCTACGTGAAGGCTCTTAGAAGAGAACTACACAGACATACCTCAGTTAACAAAGCCTGTGACAAAGAATCTCCTTTTTGCAGTTTTTTAATGCCCGTTCAGCCTCCATCTTTTTCTCTGTATCCTCTGTCTAGCTAGATTTTTTTTCAAAGGAACATTGGAACTGGCAGGATGGTGAAAGAGAGCTGAAGAAACACAGACATCTGGTATTGGGCTGCAGCAAACCATGTAATAAAAGTTGAACTGGGAAAGAAGGGGATGCTACTCCAGCTGATCCTACAGTAGCTGTGTGTGCCTGCGTACAACAGGCAAGATAACCAAGAACTGCCTCAAGAATCCCCTACTGAGGCCCTTTTTGCAAGGCATCTGCCATGCGAAAGAGGGCCTGGAGCCTCGCGCGATTGCAAGGAGCAATCTGCACAATGTGTTCACAATTGTGCAAGGCTCCAGGGGCCAGCAGGCAACGATCGCGCACCTTTGCACTTTTGGCTTTTAGCTGAAAATGCTGCACGATCGCGCATTGCTCCCGGGATCCCCGCGCACACTTACCTGGCGTGCGGAGCCTCGGGAGCCAGGCCAATCGCGCTTCCTGTCTCAGTGCAGTCTGGGAAGGTCCCAGGCTGCACTGCGAAAGGAAGAGGCGGGGCTTTCGCGCGAGCAGGAAGCTCATGTGAGCTGAAGAAGCAGGGAAGTGAGAGCCTCTCACAAGAGGCTGCTCGTGCAATCACTGCACCCCAGCGCCGAGAAAAGCTAGGCTGCGGAAAGGGCTTGAGTGTGTGTAAACAACAAATAGAGAACAAAGGGGAAAGCAGATAAGCCTGCCACAGCACCTACAATTGGCATGTCAGATCTGTGTTGTACTGCTCTTCTTTTCAGTGGTATAGGAAAGTATCTCTATTCTTTCCATGTCATTTCTGCTTCTGGTACCAAACTTTCTGTTGTGCCCAGGAACACATCTACTTTGTTAACTCAAGTATTCCTGCCCTAATCAAGCACTGATATAAGGAAATGAATCAGAGCTGGAAGAGATCACAAAGTCCATTGAGTCCAACCCCGTCCAATGCAGAAATACACCATCAAAGCATCAAATAAGAATAAATTCATACAGAACCACATCAATTACTAGTACAGTTGTTCAATGAACTGCTGACACAGGCCATGTTTATATTTCATAGCCCATTTAAAAAGTAAAAGGATCAGCTGACCAAAACTTCCCTACTGAGCAGCAATTTAAAAGCGCATCTTCCTTGCTAATGCCTACCAGGCAAGGGCTATTTACAATCCTGATCTGACTGAAAATTCCACTGCACAGCAAGGGAGTGACTTGTAATAATGCAGGTCTTCTGGAAAACTGAATTAGAAAATTTTCAAATGCCTTCAAGAAAGCATGACCTGATTTAGCAGGTTTGCCTATCACCTAATAAACAAAGATGGAAGTACTTCATATTAATTTAATGTCTTGTTAACTGAACTGAAATGCATTGATTACATGAGATTTACATTTTATGTTCAAATTAACCTGAAGTTTTATGTGGGAGTTATAATTTTCTGAATGCTTATGCATGTCGAAGATAATGACCCAGTAAACACATAAAGATAAGTCAGGATTGTGCCCATGCTAAATGCCAGACTCAAGCACTTCCCTCTTCTTTTCCTATATAGACAAAGTAAAAAACTGGAATTTAGATTGATTTTAGTAGAAGCCAGGCTTGCTGGCTGTGCTGCTACAAAATGCTAGATTTGTGTATTTCCCCCTTCCCCAATCCTCCTCCTAACTGACCAAGGAAAAAATAGACACATTTTAATCTCATTTGAACAGAAAGCAGGAATCTTCCATAGCAGAGGTGAGGCAAAAGTGGCCTCTCATATGTTGTGGAATCACAGTGTTCATAATGCTTCATTCACTGACTGCGCTGGCAAGGAATGAAGGGAGAGCCATGTATTCCACCACACCTGGTCACCTGTGCTAAAACAAAACTAGATTCTGGTCTTCTCCTCCTCTCAGGCAATTGAAAGGAATGATAAAAGCATTCTTGCTCACATATTAATGCTAAATTATGCTATATTATGAATTTGCCTTAGTGTTTGTTTACCTTTAAGGAAAAAGTAACTAAGGTACTGAAAACAGTTTATATACTAATAGTAACTCACCCAAAGAACTGTATGTAATATACCAATGCTGTTTGCAAGTGAGTATTATGCAAAAAGTAGTTTTTACAAAAAATAGAACACTGGAATATTTTCCATCACATACCACTGTCTAATTCTAAAATTGAAACGTTTCACGATATTTACTTTTGTAACAAAATAAAAAAAGGAGACATCCATTATCTCCCTTCTATATGAAAATGAGATTGAGAAACCTTTTCCTTTTTTGTTCAACAAATTTGTGGCTGAAGCTTCCCAGATTCAAGAATTCCTCTCAAAAGACTAACAAGCTTATTCTAGAACACATTAGCCACCAAATAAGTACCATACTTTTAATGTTTAGTGTCTAAAAGGAGGTATTTCTTCTTTCACACACAATAAAGCCTTTGATTTCAACATTTAAGAGAGATTTAAAAATATTGCTGCTTTTAGTAAATTAAGATTGCACAACTAAATATTATTTAAAACATTGTACAATTGTTATTTCTAACATCCCACTCCCTCTCATCTGTATCAGTGACTCATTTCAGTTCTCTCTTTGCACTACCTCTGGAACAAGGAAACGGCTACTGTGTTTTCTCTGAAAGTGCTTTTCTTTCCAGTACTTTGTGTGCATATTTTAAATCTCAGGGGGAAAAAAAGATGAAACTGTAATATAACTGACAAGGCTTGTACTAAGTTTCTGCTTGGAGTAAAATTTTATTGCAACCATTAAATACCAAATGCAGGCTTTATAATGGAAATGATGACAATATCCTGAAAGAACATCATGAACTCTTATTCCATTTGAACTGTACAACTGCTTAGATTTGCAAGAGCACCACACAAATTTAAGCTTAGTCTCTTTTCTGTATTTCTCTATATCACTCTAAGAAAGAATTAAACTAATAAAACTTGTGAATAGCATTCATAAAAGAATTCTGAAACAAAAATATACATAAACAAGCCATGTTATAAGCCATTCCTTTCTCAACTTAACTTACTTCTGGTGAAACAGAATGTCTAGTATGCCTCTTCAATACAGTAAAAATAAGTTTAAAATTTAACAGTAAATCCTGATCACTGTTGTATGTACTCAAGATCCTATAAAACCAGTTTCGAGGAAGGGAGATCCTTGACATTTTCTGCAATTTGTTTGCTAGTTCAATTCTCACAATTATAATTACATTACTTCTTCTTGGCAACTACATGCTATATATAACCTATCACAAACTGTCATACATAATTTTCTTTATTTTCTTCTGTCTTCTTCTGGTAGGTCTGCAAACTTTTTGAAGAGATCAAAGTAGTGAATGAAATGGAGTAAGGAGAAAAGAAATTATACCTTTAATTCCTCACTTATATTGCACATTGTTATGATTTCCAATCTCTGTTTTTAGTTTTTCTCAGTACATCAGCATATAAGCAGGAAAAAAATATAATTACTAACGCCAAAGAAAATATGAGCATGAAGCAATCCAAGGGCATTATGGAATTGGTAAAAAGACCCATGCCCTTACTGGACACCCGCTTAGCTAACTTCCAGTCTGTGCCCAGCAGATACAATACACAATCTAAACAAAATAACTTGCTCTAGGCCATTTTAAAAAAGAATACAAAGACTGAAAATCTTAGGACTCTATACATGACATCTTGTTTTAGACAAAAAAGATAGAGTCCAATGTGCATATATAGTACCAACACACTGATCATAATGATTAAGGCTAGATGAGAGTAAAGGAGATAAGGACAAAGAGATTTCCACCCAGAAAAATATGAGACTAAGCCACAAATATTTAACAAAAATTAGGATGCATAAATATAAAGGCAGACTTTACAGTGTACCTGTGAAATGCATATGCACAAGTTGACTCTCTTAGGATTTGTCACCACACACTGTCCCAGTGACGTTCACATTTCTGAAATGCAGCATGGAAAGTTATGGAAAGCTATTTCCCCAATATTGTGACACAAACCTCTTGAGTCTTATGGGCACCAGATACTGGTAAATAGAATATTTCTGAATATCTTTAATGTAAATCTTGTGTAAGCTACTTTTTTTATTTATTTTTATTATACATACACATTAATAAAATCCATAAAAGAAATTGTACATTTCTGATATTGTTTTTCATATATACAATTTTATATATATATATATATACACACACACACACATCTTTCCTTAGTAATGTAAAGAAAATAAAACTGTTTTTACGCTTATCTTACGTCTTTTTCCATGACTTATACCTTTTACATTACCATGACTTCCTTGCCTCTACCAAGAGTCACTATTCGTGCTATTTTGTCTACAATGAAACTCCTCAATTCCAATTTTTATATACTGTTACTAACCTTACCATTTATTCTGAAATCACTTATAAAATCACGGGCTGGCTTTACTCTTTCTCAAATTCTCAAGTTTCTCAAATTATTTTTCAGTGTTTCCTTATCTTTATGTATTGTTAAATACATCCACACATTTATGTAGTCTTCCGTCTATTTAACATATTTATAATATCTTTAACAAAAAAGCTCTACAACATTGGTTACAACCAAAGTTGTAAGATACTTTTTTTCGTGTGTGCACATCACCTTTAAAATATGTAGTGGTGCAAGCCTAAGCATGTTGACTTGCTTGGCAATAATCACTTACAGGAAGATTTCAGTCCTCCAACATACATAGAACATATGTATGGGGCTCTGAAGGGAGAATCCCATTATACCCATCCACTTCTATCCCCCAAGAATGGCCAATTCACAGGAGGATCTGATTGCTAGAGTTTTTATTATGTCTCTACTGATGGGACTCCAAGGCCTGACCTTATTCTATCATGGGGTTCACCTAGTTACCACATTCTCTATGGCAGTGGTTCTCAACCTGTGGGTCCCCAGATGTTTGTGGACTTCAGTTCCCAGAAGCCCCAGCCACTATGGTCAATGCTCAGGGCTTCTGGGAGCTGAAGTCCACAAACATCTGGGGACCCACAGGTTGAGAACCACTGCTCTATGGCAACAAGCTACCATGTTGCCTCCTATAAATCTGTACAGTACTGAAAGGATCAGATCCTGCCCTCAAAGGAACCAGTCAGAGGTACACACTTCCAAGATTACACCACCACTGCAGATTAGTTGGGATCAAATTAAGACCTTGAGGGATGAATGAGGCAACCCCCATGAACTATTTAACACAATCCCCTCTCCCTAAAAAACAAACTTATTTTCAAAACCATAACATAAACAGGACTTCCAACTACTTCCATTTTTTTTTGTTTTTCTAGATTTTTTGCAGTCTGTAATTCTGTAATTCACTTTGTGAAGCACTGCATATTAAGCATACTGAAAACTGTGTGAAAACGGCTACAACAATAAAGATACAATATGGTTTAAAACAAAATGGTGTCCTGTGGATTCATTCCAGCCACTCTCCCATGCTTGGAAGTGAGGGGTGGAAACAGAGGGATGGGTCACAATACTTGGTTATTTTTGTGCTCATCTGACTATTCCTCCTTTTGATTTTGGTACAGTTACAAGTCTTTGTCCTGCACTATCTATTCTATTTGTATGTTTTCTCTTTGGTTTTGGTTTTGTGAAACAGCTGGTAAAAGCAAAAGGAGAGAAAAATATAGAAGGCATAAGTAAAAGATCTCTTTCCTTCGTACCCTGTTACTATTTGACTCCCAAAGACATATATTTATCTTTGCCTTTCCACCTTTTTGGCGAAGGTGGTAACCCATCAAAGTCAAAAGAAAGTCAGAAGAATGTACCAGGAAGCAGTTGCTCCATTCAGCTTTTTACCACCTTTCCCTCCTCCCACATATATGTGTGAGAAATTTCATCTTCCCTGTCCTCATTACACATATGCAGAGGAAGGAATGGATGAACTCTTTCAAGTACAAGAGGCTGTAAACCAGAGGATAATATGCTAGAGAAGCAGCATACCAGAAGACTTGCTAGAGAAGAAATGCAAGAATTGTCTTGTTAAAAAGGGTAGGGTTGCTAGCGTGAGGTCATCAGTGGGATAAACAAAGGTGCAGTTGGCATGAATTATGCAGGAAAGAATAATGTTCCATCATTGTATCCTTCAGATGACTTCCCAAAAGGAAGGCATAGTCAGATATGAAAGAAAATCTTAGCTTTACTTGCCACATCAAAGCCAGTTTTTTCAACAATTAAAAGAAAAAAGAAGGAGGCAAAGATGGCAAATTTGTTCACTTTAGAATGGTCTGCTCATTTATTAGATGATTCTTCAGGTATTTCTCCACATGAGGGGGAAAAGTCTTTCCCACCAGCACAGCAAATCTTAAGACCCTTGCTTAGGTTTCATAAACTCCTTATGCAGGCTAACACTCACATGATATACCTTCAAATGTACAAGAATGCTGCAAGAGGTCCAATGGCATGTCAGTACTGTGATTTTGAGAATTCTGCTGCTCCAAATAGTGTATCACATCGATATCTGCACCAGCAACTCTCTTTTACAAGTCTTTGCAGTTCATTTTAATTTATCTAAATTGTTATTGGTACATTTTCTATACACACATTCTGCTGTCTCTTGTAACTATGGGTAGCTTTTAGGCAGTATAATCCTCTACCTCTTTGGTTGCCATTGTTCCCATTGTGTCCAGCTTATTACTAGGTAACTGTGCACAAGTCACAAATTAATAATGGTGGAAGAGCAGTGAGGCAGTAACTAGCCTGGAGAGAGATACAAGGATACTGCCAGTTTTAAGCTCCATGATGAAACTGGAGCACAGGTTGACAGTAATGAGTGCAAGGAATCCCGAGACTTTTTTTTAACTAAAAGAAAAAGAAAAAGAAAAAACAAACGGCTAGTGAAAATTGACTTTGAAAATCAGAAAGCTTCTGGAACATTGCTTCCCAACACTCCACCTGCCACCTGCCTTCACAGCTAAACTCTTTTTTGTCTCACCCCAATGCCTCATGTCCTGAACAGTGTGTAATTTTCCTGGCTAGGATTGTGTTTGTATAAACAAACATATCAGATAAATAGAGGAAAGGGCGAAAGTCAAAAGTTCTACTGTAAAGATGGAACTGCAACTTACTTTCCTTTTCTTGTGGCAGATGACTGTCTTTCCTTAAGTTGTGCTCTAGAGTTTTGAGGTTTCTTTCCTGCTTGATGCAATTCCACTATGATTTTTTTATTTATCACTTTTGTATTATGCCTCTCTCACTTAAGGTAACCAAGACACTGAGTCCAATGATATTATAGCCACATATTCTGCTAGTAGAGATGTTTTACATTTGTATTGTTTCATTCACTATTCTTCAGTATATCTGAAAATACTGAAAGCAGGATTTTTAAACATTTGCCAAGAATACTCTTTAAAGCATTGACTTCTGCATCATCTTCATTCATTTTTTATGTTTTAATCAATCAGTTCTATCTCATATGCTATTTATGCAATTCATACATGTGCTAATTCAGAGGCCTTTGTGATCATTTCCTGAACCAGTACCACTGCCAACATGTTGGCAAGGAAAGAACAGAACCTTAGGCAATTAAGAATATGCATAATGTCTCACTGCATATTCTTGCATTCTAGTGAACTCTACTTTTATAGTCAAAACAAAAAGATTTGCTCTGGACTGAAATGTGCTCTCACTGACAACAATGTCCTGTATTTCCTAAAGCATACAGAGCCATACACCCTATGTGCCTATAAATGGAAGTTGGACTCAAATACTCCATCAGAAGGTGATGAAATAAATGTTGCATAAAGAGAACTTGCATCATTTATGCACTGCAGACTTTAAAGCAAAGATTAAAATAAGGCCCCTTAAAAAGGAGCTTTACAAAGATCAATCCTTGCTGAAGAGGAAGAAGGCACACATGTTCTAGCAAGCTATTTATCATGCATGTGTCTCAGAAACAGAACAGTGGACCTATAATTTTCATGTTCACTGAGGCACAGTAAGGAGTCTGCAATGACACAGTGAAAAACCAGTAACAAGAAACAACTCTTTCTCAAAAAGGATCTAGTCGTGTAGATTTCAAAGTATTAATCAGAGGCCTACTAGCACAGAAGAGAAGGGGAAGGGGGTTAAGCATCCCCAATTCAGGGACTGTGTAGATAAAGTTTGTAAAGGGGGTTACATAGAGGGAATGCTAGTTTGGAAGTCCAGTGTAAGAGGCACAATTTTATATGTTGGAAGAAGACTGAAATACAGGGGAAAGTTGTTTACTATAATAAAGAAGGTAGTCATTTCATATAAATATTACATATACCAAGAAAGTATATTTGTTTGTCCTACTGATCTTCCTAACTCCAGAAACAATTAGGTTACCTACCCCACTGCAAAGAAACCCTAAAATAAAACTGTTAGCTGATGCTCACTCGTGTCTCAAGCATGACGCTACATAAATGAAAGAAATCAGGTGTCGGGCAGACTTTTAAGGCTCTCTTAAAGAAGAACCTCAATAAAGTAAATGACCAGATAATGAACTGGAAGATTCCTAGCAGTTCTAAATAGCACAACAATTTGAGAGGCAAACAGGTACTATCTCAGCCCTCTTAAAATAAGTGGAACACATATATAAATAGAATAACAATAATAAATTTCACTCCTTTACTGAGTAAATATAAACAAACACTTAAGTCAAAGGGTGGGCAACTGTGGCTCTCTACGTATTTCAGCTTCCAATTCCCATCAGCATAGCCAATGATGAGGGACTACAGGAGATGGACCTAAAAAATAATTAGGGATAAGTTGCTCACTATCAAGTCTATCAGTTTAACAAGGGTGTGCCCTTACTTTAAAAAAGAGGAAGTGGTACATATGTCGTCAGTCCTGTTAGGCTTCCTCTCTTTGTTGACCTGATTAGTACCTATAATTTCTATATTCAGGTTTTTTTTCTCCTTTTAACAACCTAGCAAATTCCTACAATTAACCTAATCTGAAAGATCGAACAGCATGTAGCTCAGCTTTCTTGGTTTAATGGTCCTTCACATGTTTCTGACAGTGCAACAAATATAAGCAAACAAGATGTTGGATATGGATATGGCATATTCAAATGTTTGTCATAAAACAGTGAATTAATTTTAATCATCTGAGTATTTCCTTCAATGAAGTATAGTCAGTGCTCTCAGAGGGATTTACTATCACATACTATTATTAAAATTCATTTCCTTAAAATGGTTATATCCCATCCCTATATCCAAGGATCTCAAGGTAGTGTATGATAAAAACAATTTAAACAAACAACAAGAGTAACTTAAAAGACTAAAAGGATATTAAAACTTATCACATGTGCAAATTCAGATGAAATGAATTAGGTTCCAAAAAACTATCTGTCTACCCAGCGTATGTCTCACTTTTCTCTCAGGAGCAAACATATCTGTATGATCCAAGTCCACTTTATTGGTATATGAAATTACATATACCCCTAACTCTGCTAAGGTTACCAGTTGCAAGCAACATAATTTGGATTGTGTGACATATTGGAAATAACTGTTAATCCATTTTTATATCTAGTGTACTAACCAATAACACAACTTCAACACATTTCAAATTATCTCAAAGAATATTAAACATTACTCCGTGATCAATTATTCAGTTATTTAAAAAGAAAGTTCAAATATTTCCGGCAAAAAAGCTATTACTCTTTTACCCAGTATTAGATCAATCATATCCTGTATAAGCAAATTTCATTAAAATCTATGGGATACGCTTTCAAGTATATATGACTATGCATAATACTGTATTATTCTAACTATTTATATAGCAGTTTACAGTACATGCTATTCTCATTTATAACTTACATGCAACACCAACACTTTCCTTATTGCAAGTGGGAAAAAAGCGACCTTAAACTACTGAATCATTCATTTTTAAAACTGCCAACCCATTTTTCTACCCAACAAATATGGACAGTATTATACTTAAAACAATGTTTTTGGAGCAATTCTTACATCATTATAACAAACTATTTTTGTTCATTTTATCCAGCACATTGTCAGACTAATAATGAGAATGTTATATGAATGTTTGCTCTAGCTTCTTAAACCACAATGTAGAAATTAAGAGTTCCTCTCTCCTAACTTCCAAGAACTTGTCCTCGAAAAGTGCTGTGTTAAGAGCATATAATTCAGAATGCTGAGAACATCAATGCACAAAACATCTATTCAAACTTACAAAAGCCATAGAAAAGGCACTGCAGTTATTCCATCTGGCAGTGACTACAGACACATTCTGCACTGAGTGGTAGAAATTTGCGACATATATCAGCACCATTGTAGAAGAGTCTGCACACAAACACTAATCACTCCCAGAATGTGGACTGCTTACCATAGAAAGTCTCCATATGTTGGGGTCAACTGAGCTGTTTCTTCCCACACATTACAGAAGCTACATGGGGCAACTGCTATGCCAAAGTACTGTGACCAGTTTTCATGTGGAAACAGTGAGTGAGTCTTTTTACTAGATGGTGAAAAGACTGCATATCTCCAGTTGTCACAGATATTCTATATGGAACTCAGGTGATATAAATCCTACTTTAATGTAACATTTATGTAACATAAGCTCCAATTTACACCAGTGAGAAGATATAATGTTTTCCCATGTTTTCCAAAAAAAATTCTATTTTTTATTCCCCTTTGTAATATGACATCACTCAACCAACTTTAACAAAATAAAAAAGAGATATTCGCTGGATATCACATCTAGACTACGGCCACTTAGGTTGGTTTTCCTCCTCCTCCTCCTTGTTGGTATTTGAATCTGTTGATTCATCTAATTTTTTGCATGCCATACAAATCCTCAGAGCAGGCAGAGAAATCTTAAAATCATATAAATTGCATTCTTTTTGAAGATACTGCTTTCATTAATAGTAAAGGTACTGCTTTAATAAGTAGTAAAGTACCAAGCCAAGTACAAAGTTCTTATCTGGACATGGCTTTATTCTTTCTACCTTGATATGTACAATATTCAGTTTTGTGTAGTACCTTTAAAAAAAAGAATATTCAGTACATTACTGTACCATATGCTAAAGTATCAGTTTACTTCACATAACATGAAATCTCACTAAGTCTGTAGCCTCAGCACAAAAATGGAGTTTAGATTTATTAATGATATATGATCGTCACTGGCTGACTTACCCATGGGTTATCAAAATTATTGGAACATTTCCTAATGAGGTAGAAGCTTGAAGTTTGGTTCAAGAAACCCAGATCACTGGAAGAGTCTGATGAACAAACAGAATTGTTCACCATTCTTTTCAACATACAGTCGACCCTCTCACATTTGTGGGTTTTACTTTTGCAGATTTGACTAAAGTTAGCCTTCCATATCCACTAATTCTGTATCCATAGATCCAACCAACCATGGCTTGAAAATATTTTTTAAAAAAATCCAAAAGGAGGTGTCATTTTGCTACACCATTGTACATAATGGGACTTGAGCATCCATGAAGTCTGGTATCCAAAGGAGGGCTTTGGAACTAAACCCTAGCAGATACCAAGGACCCACTGTATTCACGGATGATTTGCTGCCACCTTCACGGCTGCCCTATGCCATTTTTAACAGGAGCCATTTCTGCACTAGACTTACAGCACTATCATTCCACTTTCAACATCCTATGGAAACCTGGGGTTTGCAGTTTAGGGAGGGGCCTCAGAGACTTCAAGCATCTCAAAACTGAGAGACTGCAAAGGAGGCTTGTAAGTATCCTTTAAAAATGGCATAAGGCAGTAGCAGAAGCAGCTGCAAGTCCCACTAGCTTCACACTTCTACCTTGTGAAGGAACCTGAATGCCTTGAAGGCATCCATGATGGGTTGAATACACAAATCATACATTTTTGTGTATTAAATATGGGGAGGGTAGAGTTATTTGCAGTTTTTCCACTTTCCTGTGCCCCTAACCTTAGCAAATGGGAAGGGATGGCTGTATTTCAAAATGGTCAAGAAAATGGACAGGAAATGATGTTATTTTTTAAAAAAGTTTAAATTGCCTCTAAATCAGCTAGAAAAGCTCTGTCAAGTTTGAATTATATGTACTTATATGTGCCTACATATATACATGTTTATATGTACCTACATGTACCAGTTTACATGTTTATATGTACCTTCCATTTATATTCCTACAGAACTGAACATTTTCTGAAGGAATTATCAATGCAGCACAGTTAGCCCTCTCCATTTGAGGGTTTCACTTTGCAGATTTGATTATTCATGGATTATTTGCTATCACCTCTGCTGCTTCCCTATTCCATTTTTAATATGGACTTCAAGCCTCATAAGACTGAAAAACTGTGAATGAGGTTTGTAAATCCCTATTAAAAATGGTGTGGGGCAGCAGTGGAGGTGGGAGTAAGCCCCACCAGCCACCTACTTCTGCCTTGTGAAGATGCCTCAAAGGAATCCACAGTGGATTGAATATGGTGATCAAACATTTTTTTGTGTTAAATATGGTTTGGGAAGGCCTAGAGTTATTCACAGTTTTTTTCACTTCCATGGGGTCCTGTGCCCCTAACCCTAGCAAATATGGAGGGATGACTATATTTTACAACTCACATGATGAGGCACACAAATGTTTCCTTGAGCAAATTACCATGTAAGGTGATGTACACAGCAACAAATAACTTAAGTACTAATTTCTAAGAGCATGTCCACAAACAATTCTGCGTATCTCTTATCTATTGCCTGCAGGGCTCAGCTCCCTTCAGATACTTAAGCAGAAGTGAATATTTAACAATTGAAAGTATGGCCTATCTTGGGTGCCATCTGGTTTGTGTACTGAGCCCTAGGGCATTTACAAAGCTAGTGTTATCTGAATCAGTTTTAAAAGAAATATCACACTGGCTTATTTTAGCTACAGTTTTAGCTTTATAAGTCTCAGACCATTAGTACGGTTCCATTTTTAAAAACAAAGGTAAAATATGGTTTCCAGGACATCAGAAACATTCTCCAGCAATTGAAAATAGGAAACGTTCATGTGGAAACCCCATTTTTTTTCCAGGTAAGAATGCTTACATCTCTTTAAATAACACTTTGGAGACTTCTGATGGTCCCAATAGCCCAACAAAACCCCCACAATCTATGCACATCATACTTTCGACCTTTATAAATATGGCCTCCCCAAAAGGTAGGCCTTTTTGTAGATAGATAATACTGAGTTCCAAACCAAATAAACAAACAAAACTCGCGCAAGCGAATAGGAGGAAATCCCAACGCTTATTTTCCACTATGCTCTTAGCTTCCAAATCATCCTGTCATTGCATAAGCAGACTACTGGGAATGGAAAATATTTTTACACAATCTACACATCTGAGAACTGAATTTCAAAGAGTCAGATTTTTTTAAAAAGTGGATCCAAGGCAGCAGTCCAAAGTATTATTATTTTTCCACTGACACATTACAGGACAAGCTTTCCCATTCCCACCTTTTCTCCCCACTCCTTTCCTTTCAACTAGAAAAGTACACGGAAGCCGTCTATATAAGAGGGTTTATAAGAAACGCTGTCCTCCGCTGGAGATGCGCACCGCGGCCAAATGCACCAGAAGTTTGCCTCGTCTTTCCAGGCCGAGTTGGACTTAGCCAACTTTAAATAAACACTGCGAGGACTGAGGTATCAAATGATTTAACGCACAAAAAAGGACTGCAGTGCGTCAGAGACAAAAGCCAGCTCCTAGCCTCACTGCATTGCCATGTACTGAGGGGAGGGTGGGTGGGGGGTGAGGAGGACAGGCTTTTCTTGGCACTGCCCCGCTGCATCGCCTTGGCACAGCGCCGCGGGGAAGCACTCGGGCGCCGTCCTTCAAGCGGTGCCATCCCATCATGAGTCGCAGGAGGAGCAGAGAGCTCTGTGGGCACCGCCCTCCGGAGCCTTCGGCCCCTCTCCCCTCCTCTCCCTCGCCCTGCCAAGAACGGAGGGCCTGTCAGCATTACTCCTGAGTCACCGCAGCAATGCCACAGAGCGAGGAAAAAAGTCTCGCACACGGCAGGGCACTTTTCGGCGAGAGGGACCTCTCCCCTCACGTACATACCCACGCCCTCAAGGGACGACCCCTGCCTCGGCGCTGCCAAGCCTGACAGAGGGGTCTCTGCCTGGCGGCTCAAATCTGTGAGAAGAAAGCATGGTCGCCCCGCCACCTCTCCCGCAAGTGCTGAGTTTCTCCCGGACACGAAACTTTGGGGGGGGGAACAGCAGACACCGCCCCGTATTATAAGAGGAACGACGCCCTCAACCTTCCTCGCCCCTCAGATTTACCGACATAATATTGAAGTCAAAGGAGGCAAGTAACCGAAAGCCCCTGCTCTCCCCCTCGCCCCCACACACACTTACTCCAGCTCGGCCCCCAAGTCCCAAACCGTGCCACTTTTCCCGCGCAAAGAAAGGAAGGAAACAGCCTCTCCGCTGTTCTCGGCAGTACCTTCAAATGGTCTCCCTGCAGGCGCGGGTCGTTCCAAGTGGTGGTGCGGCTGTTATGATCCACAAAGAAAGGCCAGCCGGTCTGAGGGTCTATCTTCACCTCCCAGCCCGGGGGCAGGGGCTCCCGCTCCCCTCCTCCTGCCTCCGTCTGCACCATAGCCGGAGACTGGGCGGCCGCGCTCATGTTGCACGCGAGAGAAGGACGCGGGGCGCACCGATGAAGGCGAGGGAGAGCTGGAGGGAGCTGCGACAGCCGCCCGCTGGGCCATCCACCGGAAAAGTCAAGCAAAGCAGCCCCAGCCGGCCGGGCACCTTTATCGCTCAATGGGGAGAGGGAGGGGACACAGAAGGGGGTGGAAGTGTCTGGAAATAGCAGCTCCGCGCCAAAGAGGAGGGGAAGGGGAGGAGAAGGAGGAGGAGAGACGCAGGGCAGCTGCCCGGCTGGAAACTTCTGGGCGCCTCTAGCGCCTTTGGGTAGCCGACCCGAGAGCTCCTCCTTGAGTCACGCTCCCTCCCTGTCGCTGCTATTCATCCGTGCGCCTCGATTGTGACGGGCGGCCGCTTTTGCTCCGCCTGTTGGGCGGTGATCTGAAGCAAGTTGGAAATGTTAATTTCTTTCGTCTTGAACCTGCTCTGGGGTTAAACGGGGGGGGGCGTCGTCAAAGCCGAGAAGTCGAGTCATCCACACCGCGCACATTCAGGCTGTTTCCTCACTAGACTGTTACAGGGCTATGATTCCACTTTCAACATCCTATGGAATCCTGGGGTTTGCAGTTTAGGGAGGGGCACTCAGAGGCCTCTCCTTAAACTGCAAACCCCAGGATTCCATAGGATGTTGAAAGTGGAATAATAGCATTATAACAGTCTAGTGAGGAAATGGCCTCAATCAGCACAAGACTGAACTCCAAGCTGCGCGCTGATGCGTAATAAGACGGTAACTCTGCGCTTGTTCCTTTATCACGCGTAGGGAAAAATGAGGGGAAACTCAGCCCCTTAACTCGTATTGCTTAAAAAAAAAAAGCACTCCGCAGGAGCCGCGACGCTGCTAGAAGCCGTAATCGGCAACGAGTGGTCTTCCTGTGTTTGTAGGGTATGCTAGTTATGCTGCAATCATTAAAACATTTGGGGTAAAGAAATTAGAACGGTTCATTCTTGCTCTGTTGCGCGTTTACTAGGTACAGTGTTCTTTATAATCCTTAACGTAACCATCCTCGCAACAGCCTGCGGGATAGGTTAGGTGTGGCTAGATCAGATTAACGACATCACGTTGGTTTTGCCCAGGCGGGTATGTGGCAAATGTTGTGAAGCAAAAGCAGCAACTGGGGCATTCGCCTCTTTTGGAGCCGAAAGGTGTACTTGCCTTTCCCGCTCACCCCACACTAGCCTACGGTGTGGTGAAGTCCATAATCCCATTATTGGCATGTTAAAATAAGGTTAAGCTGCCAGTCCAGTTGGTGTCTGCACATGCAGTTGGGGGGAGGGGAAAATCTTCCTTGGCCTCAGGTAGCAAAATATCTTGGGCTGGCCCTGTTTTCCAGCAAGACAATGTTTATATTCTTACTCTGCAAAAGCTCATAAATCCATGTCACAGGCTCCACTGCCGAGCCCAGACTTTGGGCAAGGGGCCATGATGGCACCGACTCAGGAAAACAGCTGCAGCATCTTAGTGAAGACTTGTGCCTTAGGAGGAAGGCACGTTTGACTTCAGCTTCAGTCCGTCTCCCTGCCCTTTCCTTGCCCAGAACAGAGGGTCTGTAAGCGTTATTCCTGAGTCATCAGAGCAATGTACAGATGCTAGTCCATCTCCCACACCAAACTAGCTAGCAGTCTGTGAACACTAATTCACTGAATCCAGGAAAAAATAACAGTGGCTCTCTGTTAGAACTACAGGATTTTTTGTTTCCAAATGTCCTTGTCCCTACTTTGTTCTGGGAAACAGAGCAGTTGGTTTCCTTCATGTGTATTAAGGTCCAGTGTCTAGACTCCAGACAATTAAAACCTGGCTGTTTGCAAGGAACCTTCATAACAACCTGCCAAGTGCTGATTGTTTGTCCAATAAGATGCACTTGAGTTATGTAAAATCTTTGTATCTTTGGATGTAGAAAGGTAACATGAGGAGATGGAATCTGCCTGAAAGCTCAATTGAAAATGAGTTTTATCACTTAGCACTGCTAGTTGCAAACCAAGGAGAACAAAATAATAGGAGGTGTCTGTAAAATAATAGAGCAGCCTACATGTTTGTGAGAACAAGTTGTTTTGTTTTGTTGTTGTGCCATCACATCTTTCAACTGTGACAGATTCCTTGATTACAGCCCATTTGGATTTCTGTAACGCACTGTACATGGGGTTATCTTTGGAAAAGGCTCTGACACACAACCCTACCTACTTCTGCCCTATCATTCTTCTCAATGTCGTCAGGTAAGGCGTAGGGGGTTGGTTATCAGCAGGGTCTTCATTGTTAAATGGCATATCCAGCTTTTACGAAACCAGGCTTAAGGACTCTTAAAATCAGCTTTCCCCAATCCAATGTCCTTCAGAGATTTTGGAGAGACTTCTAATCATCTTAAACAGGCACCCAGATGGGACAAACTACACTTTAGAAATGCATTTTACTTCAAATTCCTTTACAAAACAAGATGATAAAACTCAGTCTTGTGTTATAGAAAAAGTTTTGGTTTTTAAAAAGTAATGTTATGAGAGCCAGCATAGTATAGCGGTTTCCTGTATGGATTTACAGTTCAACTGACAAGGATGTCACCATCTGTCACTGGCATTTAAGGCCATAAAGACCTTTTTCTTTAAAAACAAGAAATTGTCACTTTTGGCTAAAAAAACAAAAGCAAACAGCAGCCGTTTGAAAAAAGTCTCCCCCCTTACCCAAAGCTTAAAACAGAATGAGGGAGAGAGATACATGAAATAGCCAACTGCATCCCCTCGATGACAGATTTGGCCCTTTGAATTAAAACAGAACAAAAACCTGAGTATGCTTAGTGGTCATAGGACATGGAATATCTGTTGGCATGGAAGGAGCAAGCCCACCCCCAAAATAATTTGGCAAAATTGAATCACTAGGAGTTCTGTAACAGCCTCCTTAGGTGTTATCAGTCAGAAAGGTACTAAATAATCACATACTCAGAAATACTGCTAGTGGAGTTTAAATTTTACTGTCTGGCCCTTTTGGCATGGCATTTTCCATGTGAAAGGGCGCCTGGAGCATCGCGCAATTGTGAGGAGCGATCTGCATGACGCACTCACAATCGTGTGATGCTCCAGGGGCCAGCAGGCGACAATCACACACCTTTTCATTTTTGGCTAGAAGCTGAAAATGGTGCGTGATTGCACATTGTTCCCGGGCCCCGTGTGCACTTACCTGGTGTGCAGAGCATCTGGAGCCACGCTGGAAGGTCCCAGGCTGCACTGTGAAAGGAAGAGGCGGGGCTCTCGCATGAGCAGACAGCTTGTGCAGAGCCAAAGGACCCTGAACGCAAGAGCCTCTCACCAGAGGCTGCCCACGCAATCCCCGCACCCCAGTGCTGGAAGAAGGTAAGGTGTGGAAAGGGCCTCTGTCTGTAGGTGGAAGATAGGGATGGAATTCAGTATCCTGGAAGTGGACATGGCTAGCTGGAAGTCTGAAGGGAAGCATTCCACTCTGCAACACATCACAGCAGATCTCCTAACTATAAATAGCAGAGAATGTTAGTGATTTGGCTGGAGTCATTCTGCTCCTGTCCACTTTTCATCTCTCCATCCCACTTATCCTGTGTGTGTGTGTGTGTATTAGCTACCAGTGCTGTTGCATAGGGATGAGTTATCTCAGAACACTGTGAGGTAGCTTGAGTGATTAATACAGAAACAATATAATGTATGAAATTGTTTAATTGCTGAAGTAATCTATGACAGCATCAATGCATAAGAGAAGCAACGGCCAATAAATTATTAAAATGCTGCAATGCTGTCTATACAAACTCACATTAAACTCATGATGCCTTGTGCAAGATATACAATACATAGTCACAATGTAAACTCTATTTTTAATTAGCTGTTGCTTGCAATATCTTTCTTAGAATTAATCAAAACATTAAAAAATAGAAAGCTTAAAGAATTCTGTTTCTCCATTATGCTCCAAAACAATGCTTAAGATTTCAGCTCTTGCATGTGAGGATGATGACAAGACATGCTTGCTAAACTACTGAGGCTGAAAGATTGGAGGTACTGTATCATCCTTCATGCTGTGATGCAGACAGTAGTCTGTGAGCATGTCGCTATCATAGTGAATTAAATGAGTTACTTCTTGTATAGACTTTAGTCCCTGATTAGGTGATAGTAGCAGAGTTTCAGAGATGTTTTGAGATGTTTTGAGTATGTATGTCATTTTGCATCATAACTGCATTTCAAGTTTTTTTGTTTAATTCTCCTTCAAGACTAACTACACATAATAGATAGTGCCAGTGAACTAATGCTATTTTTTCTCCCCTCCTCAGCCACCCGGCACAATCTGAATACAGAGTCCATACTCTTATCAACAGTGTTCAATCTTTGCAGAGATGCACTATAAGTAAAGGAATATATAAGGAATTACAGACCTATGACATAAGGCTGCAAAAAAAAAATGGCACTGTCTCTTAGATATTTTCTTGGTAGTTCTAAAGTCTCAGTTATCAGATGGAAGGGTTAAGTTTATCAGGATATAACAGCTGTTAAAGTAATCAAAAGTTTCAGGAACTTATAAAATAAACATGATATACAGTGTCTGCAAGGCAAAATAGAAAGAAAAACCATGTGTTTCAGAGTGCAGTTGACCAATGATGGCAGCAGTTTATCAGATAAAGCATTCATTCTTTAACCAAGTAAAGCAAACAACAATCCAGAAAGAAGAATGATGGGCAAACAATTAATCACTGGCTTCTAAATAAGCAGTTCTACATTCCATGTTCTGCATTTTTAAGGTATATAATATTACATTAAATAAATAAAAAATCTATTGCATTAATTAAGTTGATAAAGAATTACCCATAGGTACAATATACGAACAGTCGCTCTATAGCTGGCTAGACCAGTAGACTAGAACACTTGTTTACTTGAAACCATTTTATATTTTTACCTTTCTTCCTTCATGGAACTCAAAGCAGCATACCTGAAATTCCCAGATTGCTTCCCATACTTACCAGACTTAGATTGCTTTACCTTAAGCCACATGTAAATTTTTACGTGGTACGCCCAGTCCATTGCTTCAGGCAGTTTTCTCACTTCTAGTACTGGAGCCAGGAGCTGAGAAAAAAACTTTCATGCCCGGCTACTCGCATTCACTTTTACCAGTAACACTTCCCAGGTATACTCTGTAAGAAATAGCTGATAAGACTCATAAAACAATTTAACACAGGATCGGCTGAAGCATTAAATGTTTATTTAAGAATAAATAAGTCTCTGCAGAGCCGAGTGCCTCTTGAGAGAAAAGGACACCCCCACTATTTTATCCCCCTGGCCGACGCAGTTTTCCCTCCCTCTTGGATCCCATTGGATAGGACCCCAAAAGTTACAGCCTATCAGGATTGCCTAAGAAGTTACATTCCCCCTTCCCCATATTTACAGTATGAGTGATCACGCACTTGATCATGCGTTTCCCTCAGCATCATGTTACATCCCAGGTGTCTTATCAGTAGTTTCAATAGTACCCCTTTGTGCTTCTTCCATGTCCCTATAAATCAGTTTACTCCTTTACAGACAGCAGCCTTGTCTTGTCTCCTGTGTTATCTGGAATATACCAGTTACCCTCCAAGGTCTCTGAGAGGCCGTCTTGTTCAACTCCCATCTCTAAAAAATCTTCCTTCTTAGACTTACTGGATTACTGAAGCTCAAATACTAAATATATTGAAATATATGTGTAAATATGTCTAATATGTGTTATACTTATAAGCTAATACATATATGTTAGTAATACATGTGAATAATAGCGCAAAAACTAAAATATATTTTATTTCTCTCATGCTTGATGTATGGCACAGGGTGAATGACAACAGAAAGATGTCTTTTGCCTGGATATATATATATATATATATATATATATATATATATATTTTGGAGGAAACAAGCATTGGGATGGGTTAATTATCTAATTCTGAAGTAGATCTGTCATTTAACTAAGCTTTGGCACTTTAAATTACACAATAATTAAATAAGATTACTTAATGCATGTTGTTTTATGCATGCTCCTTTTAAATATTTATTCAAATACATTCCATTTTTGCAAATAATGAACAGAAGTAAAGTAAGTCCCTTTGAAAATGTGTTTTGATAGAATGTTTCTGAGTAATTTCTTAGTTCAAAAATATTTCTTTTTATTGTGTGGGGACAAAAGAAAGAGAAACAGAGAGAGAAAAGAAAACAAAAAAACGGAGTTATTTCTAGTTATGAGGGAAAGTGATATATGGTTGGCATTTAAACATTCAGCTTGGTTGGATTTTCAGAGTTGAGGTAAAGTTGTGGTGGAGAGAGTTCCGGGTCAGTCTAAATGACCTCTGGGTGTGAGGGAAAAGCAGTTAATTTCCTCTGCAATTGAAGTCCCTCTGTGTTTGAGGAAAGACAATGAAACTTTGTATGATGGAATGTTATCGGTATGGCTTGACGCACTGGCCCTTGGCTGCGCTACAGAAGATTTGCAACATCTGTAGACACTGGTAGGAACTTGTATGTATAACACATCAGTTTCCTTTCTTGAACATGTGATTGTACTGGAAGTGTATAAATTGCTGTGAATATGAAGAGGCGGGGCCCAGACGTTTGGGAATGATCCCACTGTGACAAATAAATTATTTTCCTTATCCGTGTGTCTCTATCTCGGTTCTGCAACATATTAATATAATCTCTGCTGTGTTTTTCCAATTATATAGCAGAATCTAGACAGTTCTTCTGATCAATATTTAATTCTGCAAAAAATAAGATGTAAGTAAGTTAAAAAAATAACTTTTGCCTCCCTCATCCACCACCCAAAGCTACAGGGCAAGTTGCAGTGAAATAATGAAATGTACATGAAAATTCTAAGTTTCATTGCATATATGTCAGCAATGAAAAGTTGAAAAAGAGGCTTCTGGAAGGAAAATAGATTGGGACAGGGGTGAGGAGACAGAAGACAGAGAAGACTTGAAATAATACACCCTGTGCACCGTTAGTAAGATGTGAGAAGGAATTAAAAAATGTGGGAAAGTAGAAAGAAAAATAAGGCACCAAAGGAGTAAAAGAACAAGGAAGCTACTAGCAAAGTGACTGAAGAAAATGACAATATGCCTAGTAGGTTGAAGAATGGAGCGGAAACTGAACTAAAAGCCCTATTTTGGCATTAAGAGTTGGAGTAAAGTAAACATGCAAGGAAGAAAAGCATTCTAGCCCTATCCCCCTATTGCGTGGAGAAAATTTTTCAACAGCAGAGCTCCCCTCTCCATCTTTGGAGGAACCTGGAACCCTGCAAGCAGGGTAGGAATAGAATCCTCCCTCTTCTTGCAGTGCTTATTTTACTTAGATTTCAAACACTGAATAGCCTTCAGTAGTTAAGAGTTAAAGAAGGTGGGGGAAAGCAAGAGGAAATGAAGGGAAATGGCTAAAAGTCTGGAGAAATACCTCACACAAGGTCTGAATATAAGAGCAGCTGTGTTTTTTGGGCAGTAGGAGGTGGAAAGAGGCTGGGTGCTTGGCAGTACAGCTCAGAAAAAAATAACTTTTCTACACTCTCATTAGCAGATGCAATGGGTGAGAGATGGAGTAAGGTAAGATTGCATAGGCAAGCAGTATAAATTTAGGGATTGTAGAGCAGAATGGTTTTTAGAACAGAGGCCATTTCCACACTACACTGTTATAGTGCTATTATTCCACTTTCAATATCCTGTGGAATTCTGGGGTTTGTAGTTTACTGAGGCTAAAGACCTCTCGGGTTGAGAATTCTAAATACCCCTTCCTAAACTGCACACCCCAGGATTCCACAGTATGTTAAAAGTGGAATAATAGCATCAACAGCACTAAAACAGTGTAGTGCGGAAATGGCCAGAAACGCTTGAGGGAGACTTGGAAGAGCCATTGGGTCAAGCAATTGAAGCGTCAAGGAGAAAGGAGACTGAGAGGGAAAGTCAAGTGAGGATGAGGGTGAAATTCAGGAGGGATTTAGACACAGGACAAGGGGAGCAGTGTGGTGCTGGAAGGAAGGGAATAGCCCAGGGGGAAAAAGGAGTTTTCTTGGTGGGCTGGCAAAGATGCAGAGGAGATTAATTTCATATACTGATTTGAATGAACTACATAACATTTTGGCTGCAGTAACCTGAGTATGTCTTGCAATTACAAAAGAAGTAGGCACTGGCAGATTTCGAAATGACTAGCCAGTAATCAAATATGGCAAATGAGTACTAGTGTCTTCCTACATTTTTTGCAGGCTTTCTGGAAGCATCTGGCTGACTACTGTGGGAAACAGGAAGTCAGACTAAATGGGTGATTGGTGTGATCTAACAGTGTTTTTAACATTCTTGATACACAGAGACTCAGACCAAATGGTTTTTTATAAAGGGTCTCTTAGGACTTTTTCAGGCAACAATAAAATCCAATTTTTATTCATGGTGCTTTATTTGCACTAGTTCTCATCTAGCATCAGCAAGCAGTACAATCTCATCCTCTCAGAATGCATGGGAGATAGTTTTGCTGTCAGCATAGAACACATTCACCACTTTCTTTTAAATAGATTGTGGCAGATAACGTACTATAGTACTCAAGATGAAAAGTACACTGTCTGAAAGAACTATGCACGTTTTCTGAAAAGCAGAGAGGGCAAGAATATGAAAGACTGATTAAATTGTGGGCCATTGCCAGCCAGCCAGCCAGCCAGCCAGCCAGCCAGCCAGCCAGCCAGCCTATCTATCTATCTATCTATCTATCTATCTATCTATCTATCTATCTATCTATCTATCTATCTATCCATCCATCCATCCATCCATCCATCCATCCATCCATCCATCCATCCATCCAGTTAGAGCTGAGGAATCTGTGGTCTTCTAGATGTTGTAATGCAACTACCATAAACCCTGATCACTGACCTGGCTGACTGGCATTGATGGGAATTGGGGCCCAACAAAATTTGGGCCAGATATTCCCCGCTCCTATTACAACAGCTATATAAATACTTTCCCATTCAAGTGGTACACCAAGGAAAGGATTAAGCTTTTAAAAAACCATGCATCTCTTAAAATGTTCACGAAATGGTGTATAAAACCAATTATCTGAGATAGTCATTGAGGTGTGAATAATTTTGACAGCAACAAATCAAGCAGTTTGGGAAACGGGACACAGATAATTCCTTGCTGGAAGTAACAGGAGCTTGACCTTGAAGAAAGCTTTTCTTGGTTTTCTGTAAAGGTGAGCAAGAAACATATTTACTGTGTTAAAGCTCTCATGATAACAGACCTTCAAATCTCATTTACTATACAGGTTTGATATTCATTATCTGACAATCTGAAATCTAAACTGCCTCAAAATCCAAAACTTTTGAAAAGCAGAACCCAATCTTCTTCTTGTAGGACGCATGAAGGAATTACGGGGGCTTGCTTGAGACTGTGCATGTGTACACTGCTTGCAAAATGTCTCAGTTGACTTGTCACCTTTTTTTCTCCTTTTACTCTGCTTTAGATTGCTCATGCATGCTGCTTGCAAAATCTCTCAGTTGGCTTGGTGCATTTTTTCCCTGTTTTCCCTGTTTTCCCTATCTTGCAAGCAGCACACAGACCCCACATTGAGAGACCGGTATATATTTTGTTTTATTTTTATATATGTATATATGTGCAAATATTCCAAAATCTGAAATCTGAAACATCTCTGGTTTAAATATTATAGTTAGGGGGTACTCATCCTGTGTAATTTTGGATTAGGCCTGTTCAAATTTGCTGAGAGAACAGGCATAGTATTTCAGCAGTGCTACTAAGAACTGACAGGTGTCTGCTTAGGTCATTTTGCAGGGGAATCATATTCCAGCACAACATTTTGGTTTAGTTTAACTGAACAAGAAATAAAACAACCATTATTCTTCAGTCATCCAAAACCACAGCTAGGTTGCAGAACAACCCAAATTCTTTTAAAATACAAATGGTGGCATGATCCAAGAGTTTCCTTTTCTGTTAGCTTGAAGGCAGCAGATATTCTGTCAATTAATGCAGTATCCTTCACTGACTGTTTTTTGGCAGATCAGATTTTGGTTCTGTTAAGTACATGGGACTGTCTCCAGTTAGCATCTTGAATTAATGCTCTGACTAACTGGGAGCAACACTACAACTCCAAGATGTATTTATTTACAATTTATGGGGTTAGGAACTCAAGCATTGTCAGGGAGACATTTCTTTAAATTGCCAACAACAGAATGTTTATATATAGTCCAATGGCCTTCTTATATGTAAAGGCTCTAGCATGCTTCCTGAGGGTTTCTTGATCAAATTATAGTTTTAACTAGATTAGTATTTTAAAAAGTCCTGAAATTACAGTTTTTGACAACAGACTGTTCTAGTATTTGAAGGGCTTTTAGAAGGGAATGTGTGAAGAATGAAGGATTTCAACATTTTACTTTGGAATTTCTAGTTTTTTGTAGTTACAGATGAACTAAAAGACAGAGGTCCTTTCCACAACTTACCTTTTCTCGGTGCTGGGGCATGGGGATCGCGCGAGCAGCCTCTTGCTAGAGGCTCTCGCGTCTCCACTGCTTCGGCTCCGCAGCTGTTGCCTGCCAGCTGGCAGGCACCATGAGGACTCTACCTCTTCTTTCCGCAGCACAGCCTGGGATTTTCCCAGACTGCGCTGGGGCAAGAAGTGCAACCACCACAGCTCTGGAGGATCTGCATGCGTGGTAAGTGCGCGCGGGGCCCTGGAGCAATGCGTTATTGCGCACCGTTTTCAGCTACAACCCGAAAATGAAATAATGTGCGATCGGCGCCTGCCGACCCCAGCAGCATTGCGCGATTGCGAGGACGTCATGTGGATGGCTCCTTCCAATCACACGACGCTCTAGAGGCCCTTTTGCATGGCAAGTGCCATGCAAAAAGGGCCTATAGAAGTGAACTCCTTTTCCCAAACTTGCTTTACTTAACAACATGTAGAGTAATGGAAAATATGTTGAGTAATTACTTTCTTAAGAAATACATTTTATAATTCCAACAATTTACCCAGCTTGTTTCTCTCTTTAACCATCACTGCTTCCCACTGTGCTTTGAACAATTTTGTGACTGACAGATATTCTATTTGTGTAACATCTCTCAAAATGAAATAGGGAGTGGGAAATGCTATACATATTAAATGTCTGCTTACTATAAAGCTACTGCATGTGTAGATAGGATTAAAAAAACAGTCTTACTATTTTCTGTTTGTATGAGCCTCATTTTCACTTCGTCTCTATATAATAAAAATGTGTCTCAATTATTGCTTTTCTTTAAGTTAAAGTCACTGTTGTTCTTATGTTAAAATGAGGGGGGAAATTGCAAAACTTTTTCATACTTAACCCATCTGTCCTTGAAATCTGACAGCCCATGGCCAGATCTGCCCCCAATCAAATTTTATTTGGCTTCTTTTTTTTCTTTTCTTTTTTTGTAATTTTTTTTGTAATTTATAGTGAAAGTTTGTCTTGAAAATAATCCCCCCACACACTTCCATGCTTAAATGTTCCAGTTGAAATTCCTTATTTCCACTCTATTACAAACATAATTTCCATCTTACAGAGAGAAGAACAGTTACATTATTTCTTCTTTAATTTCTTATACATTTATATCCTTACCCAATCCAATACTCTTTTCCATTCTTTCTCAAAGTTCTAGATAGATTTATTCTTGAAAGAAAATGCTAATTTTCCCATCTCTATCATATCCAGAACTTTTAATTCCATTCTTCTATGTCAATATGTTTCTTTTCTTTCCAGTGCTGCGCCTATGTCAACCTTGCCACAGTTATTAGATATAATAATGTCTTCTGATGACTTCTTATTTCCCTTTGTTGCCCTAGCATATTTAACAAATAAAGCTCCGGTTTCATTTCAAAATTCAGCTTACAAATTCTTTGGATTTCGTCATGTACCCCCTTCCAAAATTTTTTGCCATCTTACATGTCTACCACATATGGAAAAGAGACCCCGTCTTTTCATCACACTTCCAACAATTTGAATTCCCGTTTTTCGTTATTTTTTGTAATCTTTCTGAGGTCATGTACCATCTGTAAAACATTTTATAAAAGTTTTCTCTTAAATTTAAGTTTGGTGTAAATTTCATATCTATTTTCCACACTCTTTCCCAAGTTTCTAATTCAATTGAATGTCCCAAATTCTGTGCCCATCTAACCATTGTATCTTTGACTACTTCTGATTCCATTTCTCTTTTCAGCAATCATTTATAAAATTTAGGAATTCTTTTCTTTTGGTTATCTTTCATCAGTATGTCTAATTCATTCCCTTTTCTCTCAAATCCGTATAGTTTTTGATCCATTCTAAATCTTTCTGAGTTGTCTCCATGGAAACCAATGTAGTTCATGCCCTTCAGCCTTGAATTCTTCTTCTGTACACATTCTTGGTTTGTCGCCCTCCCATTTCAATAGAATCATAGAATCATAGAAATGTAGAGTTGGAAGAGACCACATGGGCCATCCAGTCCAACCCCCTGCCATGCAGGAAAACCCTCAAAGCACTCCCGACAAGTGGCCATCCAGCCTCCGCTTAAAAACCTCCAAAGAAGGAGACTCCACCACACTCTGTGGCAGCACATTCCACTGCCGGACAGCCCTGACTGTCAGGAAATTCCTCCTGAGGTTCAGGCGGAATCTCCCCTCCTGCAGCTTGCATCCATTGCTCCTTGTCCTGGTCTCAAGAGCAGGAGAAAACAAGCCCACTCCCTCCTCGACATGACATCCCTTCAAATATTTAAACATGGCTATCATGTCCCCTCTCAACCTTCTCTTCTGCAGACTAAACATACCCAGCTCTCTAAGTCTGTCCTCATAGGGCATGGCTTCCAGGCCCCTCACCATTTTGGTTGCCCTCCTCTGGACCTGCTCCAGCTTATCCATATCCTTCTTGAATTGGGGTGCCCAGAACTGGACACAATATTCAAGATGAGGTCTAACCAATGCAGAATAAAGTGGTACCAATACCTCCCTCGATCTAGACACCATACTCCTATTGATGCAACCAAGAATTGCGTTGGCCTTCTTGGCTGCCGCATCACACTGCTGACTCATGTTCAGCTTGTAGTCTATGAAGACTCCTAGATCCCTTTCACACGTACTGTTAGCCAGCCACGTGTCCCCCATCCTATATTTCTGCATACCATTTTTTCTACCTAAGTGTAGGACCTTACATTTCTCTCTGTTGAAATTCATTTTGTTAGCCTTGGCCCAGCTCTCCAATCTGTCCAGGTCCTTTTGAATTTTGATCCTGTCATCAGGCGTATTAGCAACCCCTCCCAATTTGGTGTCATCTGCAAATTTGATCAGCGTGCTCTCTATTCCTTCATCCAAGTCATTAATGAAGATATTGAACAGCACCGGGCCCAGGACAGAACCCTGTGGCACCCCACTAGTCACTTCTCTCCAGGATGAGAATCTGCCATTGGTGACCACCCTTTGGGTACGGTCAGTCAACCAGTTACAAATCCACCTGACAGTAGCCCTGTCCAGCCCACATCTTACTAGCTTCTTTGCAAGAATGTCATGGGGAACTTTGTCAAAGGCCTTACCGAAATCAAGATATACTATGTCCACAGCATTCCCTTCATCTATCAAGCAAGTAACTCTATCATAAAAAGACATAAGATTAGTCTGGCATGACCTATTTTTGAGAAATCCATGTTGACTTTTCGTAATTACGGCATTGTTTTCGAAGTAATTAGAAACTGACTGTTTGATGATCCGCTCCAGGATCTTTCCAGGTACTGATGTCAGGCTGACTGGGCGATAATTATTTGGGTCCTCTTTTTTCCCTTCTTGAAGATGGGGACAACATTTGCCCTCCTCCAGTCTGCTGGAACTTCTCCGGTCCGCCAAGAGTTTTCAAAGATTATAGCAAGAGGTTCCGCAATGACCTCTGCTAGTTCTTTTAAAATCCTAGGATGCAATTCATCTGGCCCTGGAGACTTGAATTCATCCAGTGTGGCCAGGTATTCCTGTACTACCTCTCTATCTATTCTGTGCTGCATTTCCCCCACTTCCTCACCTGCTCCCCAACTGCCAGGTTGCGTGTTTTTATCCTTTTGGGAAAAAACTGAGGCGAAGAAGGTGTTGAGGAGTTCTGCCTTTTTTCTTCCTCCTGTTATTAATTCACCATCTTCCTTGCGCAGTGACCCTATCGTCTCCTTCTTTTTCCTTTTGCTGCGGACGTATTTAAAAAAGTCCTTTTTATTGTTTTTAATGTCTCTGGCCAGCCTAAGTTCGATCTGTGCTTTAGCCTTTCTGACCTTCTCCCTACATCTCCTGGCTACTTGCTTATAATCTTCTTTGGTGATTTCCCCCTTCTTCCATTTCCTGTACATGTTTTTCTTAATATTTAGCTCAGCTGAGAGCTCTTTAGTCAACCATTCCGGTTTGTTCAGATGCCTTCCATTTTTCCTCCTTAATGGCACAGTTTTAGCCTGTGCCTTCAGTACCTCCCTTTAAAGAACTCCCATGCATCCTGAACTCCTTTCTCATTGACTATTCTTGACCACGGGATTTCAGCCAGCAGCTCCTTCAGTTTACAGAAGTCTGCTTTTTTAAAATCTAAGACGAATGCCTGGCTACACTTGCCTTCTCTTCCCCACTGAATACAAAATTCTAATAGGGCATGGTCACTCTCTCCTAAAGATCCAACCAGTTCTACGTCATTAACAAGGTCTTCCCTGTTGGTCAGGATCAGATCCAGAATATTTGATCCCCTTGTGGCCTCTTCCACCTTCTGGACCATGAAATTGTCTGCAAGACAAGTAAGAAACTTGCTGGACCTTGCTGCCTTTGCAGAGTTTGACTGCCAACATATATCCGGGTAGTTGAAATCTCCCATTATTACTGTATCTCTCCTTTTTGAATGTGCAGTCATTTGGTCTATGAAAGCGCCATCGAGGTCCTCAGTCTGGCTTGGAGGTCTGTAGTAAACCCCCACTATAATATCCCTATTGTTTCTCGCTCCCTTAATTCTTACCCAGATGCTCTCGACCTGGCTTCCGGTGTTCAAGTCATGGATCTCTTCACAGGTGAAAACATCCTTGACATATAAGGCTACTCCTCCTCCTTTCTTATTTGGTCTATTTCTACAATATAGGCTATACCCCTCTATTCCTACATTCCAATCGTGAGACTCATCCCACCAGGTCTCAGTGATGCCTATCAAATCATATTTATTTTGCTGTACTAGGAGTTCAAATTCATCTTGTTTGTTTCCCATACTCCGTGCATTAGTGTAGAGACACTTAAGTCCCCGTGCCCTTCCTGCAAGTCCCATAGCATTTTTTCCACCCCTCCCACGATTGGATGCTATTCCTACTTGGCCAATATCATTTGGGCCTTTTTTCCCTGCACTTGCCGAGTCCTTGTCCTGAATAATCTTGTCTCCCTCCCCAGTTGTACTTAGTTTAAAGCCCTCCTAATCCTCCTTGTGAGACTGTTTGCAAAAACGTTCCTGCCATGTTTCGTGAGGTGCAGCCCATCCCTTGCCAGAAGCCCATGTTCCTGGAATTTCAAGCCATGATCCAAAAAGCCAAACTGTTGGTGGTGGCAAAATGTGCGGAGCCAGCTGTTGACCTCTACTATTGTCCTTTCCCTTCGTGCACCATATCCTTGAACAGGGAGGATTGATGAAATGACCACCTGCGCACCAAGGTCCTTAAGCTTTCTCCCCATAAGCTCGTAGTCCTTTGTGATGTGGTGAAAGC
Organism: Iguana delicatissima; assembly: GCA_948472985.1. Taxonomy (NCBI): domain Eukaryota; kingdom Metazoa; phylum Chordata; class Lepidosauria; order Squamata; family Iguanidae; genus Iguana; species Iguana delicatissima. The sequence goes on along the minus strand of CAOKZL010002729.1, from coordinate 24,340 downwards.
TGCGCTTCACCGTGTCATTGGTTCCAACGTGAACCAAAACAAGGGGCTTACGGTCAGTGGGCTTGACCAGCCTAGCTAGCCTCTCTGTTACGTGGTTTATCCTGGCCCCAGGAAGACAGCAGACCTCTCGATTGAGCTTGTCCGGTTTGCAAACTGCCGGTTCGGTTCCTCTGAGCAAGGAGTCCCTAACCACCAGAACTCGCCTCCTCTGAGGCCTGTCCGGGGTTCTTCGACAAGCAGATTCTTCCAGGATTGCCTGGGCATTGTGTTGAGGTCGGGAGTGCTGGACTTCCCGATGTTGGATGCTGTCCTGTTGGTGTTGAAGTTCCAGTTGCCGAAGTTGGATTCCTTCTTGCTGATGTTGTGTTCCCTCCTTCTGGTGTTCCTCATCATTCAATAACTCTTGATATGTTAGTAAAATTTTGTTCGGGCAATTTTATAAGCTTCTTGTGGTGAGGTTCATACTGGTAGTTTTGTATAAAATTTTTGCTTTGTTTGTGACCAAACCTTCAATAATGTCTTTCGGATACAATGGTTTTTAAACTCTTTATTCACTGTAGATCTGTCATAACATAGATATCCATGCCATCCAGATCTATTGTTTATTTCTTCTAACTCTTTAGTGGTTGTGTTTTCTAATTGAATCCAGTCTTTGATCCAATCTAAACAACATATGTGGTAATAGATTTCTAATGATGGTTTCAGTCAAGTCCTCCTCTCTCTTTTGCATCTAATTCTTGCCAAATAAATTTTTGTAAGGCCTTTTCCCATTCCTTAAATATCTTCTCTTTCCCTATTATTGGTAAGTTTTGAAAGAAGAACATAAGCTTTGGTAGTAAAGACATTTTAAAAGCAAGAAGGATACATTTAGATTTTTCCATTTTTCCATATCACATTTAATTTCATTCCATGGTCTTGATAAATAAATAAATGTTTTCAAATAGTTCTTGATTCTTTTTCATCATAGTTATTCCCAGATATTTTGTTTTCTTGGTCAGTTGATCTCCGGATTTTCTCTCCAATTCCGCTTGCTCCTTTTTTGTCATATTAAGAGTCATCATCATTGTCTTTTCTCTGTTTATCTTATAACCTGCTTTTAGTCCATATCTTTGTAAAGTTTCCATCAGCACCTGAATTGATTCTTGTGGATCCTCCAAAACTATAATTACATAATCTGCAAATGCTTTTAGTTTCAGTTCTTCTTTCCTTATTTTCAAACCTCTTATCTGTGGTTGTTCAATTATCGTTGTCAACAGAACCTCCAAAATGCCTTTTCAGCATCCAGAAAAATAAGTGCTGCTTTCTTTCCTGGGTTTTTGTCATAAAATTCAATCACATCTATGATTGTTCTAACGTTATCTCTCATGTATCTACCCGGGAGAAAGCCTGTTTGGCTCTCTTGAATCGTATCCTGCAGTGCATGCCTTAAGCATTTTGCCAACACTGACACAAATATTTTATAATCTATATTCAGCAAAGAGATTGGTCTGTAACTGTTAACTTCTCTTTTGTCTTTACCTTCTTTGGGTATCAATACAATATTAGAGTCTCCCCAGGTTTCCAGTTTACCATATTTCTCTATTTCCTTCAGTGCTGCTTGAAGTGGGTGGATCAATTTTTTTGTAAACCTTTTATTATATAACGCTGTAAATCCATCCAGTCCTGGTGCCTTATCCACTTTCTGATCTTTTATGGCCTCTTCTATTTCAATAAGTGTTATTGGTTTATTTAACTGTTCCTGTGTTTCCTGTGATATTTTGGGAATCTTAACCTTTTGAAGAAATTCAGTTAATTTTTTTTTCATTTCAATGGTGAGATTTTATTTCATAAAATAGTTTTCCGAAATATTCTTCTAATTTCTGCTTCATCTTTTCCTGTTGAGTAATCAGCTTCTTCCCTTTTTTCAATTTGACAATTATATTCCTCTCTCTCCTCTTCTTCAGTTTATATGCTAGCCACTTCCCAGTTTTATTTGCTTGTTCAAATTGAGTAAATTTCAGCTATTTCATCTTCTTTTCTATTTCCTCTGTTGTGGTCGTCTTTATCTCTTTTTGTATTTTTTTGATCTCCAATTGTAATTATTTCTTCATTGGGTTTTCTCTAAATTCCTTTTCTTTCTCTTAAAGTTTAGCCATCGGCTCTTGGTGTTTTTCTCACTTCTTTTTATTCTGGATTTGTCATTGTTGTGTAAAAAAACCTCTCATTACTGCCTTAGATGCATCCCAAACCATTTTCATCTTCATATCTTCTTTTATATTTTCTGTCAAGGTCAGAGACCTGGGCGGCAAGCCAGCCCGGAGAAGAGAGTGGGAGAGCCAGCAAAGTCCAGCTGGGAGGAGACAAGCAAGCACTTTTACTCAAAGAAGTTCAGTTACCAGAGCGCCAAGCGAAGCCGTAGTCAGAGTTCCAAGCCAAGGGTCGAGAGTCCAGAGATCAATTCAAGGTATCAGGAACTGGGTTCTGGGAGCAAGGTACAGGCAAGAGGAAGGCTTGTAAGAAGTTTGCCACAAGTAAAGGGAAGCTTCCAGGCAGGCAGCCAGGCACAGGTGTGTCTGGTCACCGCTTCTTAAACTTAGCCAAGGAAGCCTCCCTTTGCACAGCCTTGATTGGTGGCTTATTGAACCAAGCTCCAGAGCCTCTTCAGAATTGGATCCCTGTTGCTCCAAAGGAGCAGGCACAGAATCGGATCTCTGTTGCTCTAAAGGAGCAGGCAGAGGGACGTTCATGCCTGCTTGGTCCACGGCGGCAGGGGAGCTCTTGAGCTGCAGGACTCATCTCCAGCCAGAGCCACCGGGACCAGCAGCTGCTGCTCATCATCGCCACCCTGAGCAACAGGGACCACGTCATCAGCAGCTCTGACAGGGGCTTCAGTTATCACATTTTCCTTGAAGTAATCTTTAAGTACTTCTTTTGTTTGCTGTACTATCTCCTCATCATTTAATAAACTATCATTCAATCGCCATTGAAACTGTTTTACTTTCTCTTGTATTTGCAGCATCACCGGGTGATGGTCTGAGATGATCTTAGGCAGTATTACTGTCTTCTTTACCTCTGATAACAAATGTTTAGAGATAAAAATCATATCAATTCGAGACCAAGATTGATATACTTCCGAGAAATAAGTAAAATCTTTCTCATTTGGGTATTTAGTTCTCCATACATCTGAGACAGATAACTCATCATACATCTCAAAGAAGGATTTTGGCAAATTACCTCTTTTTTCTTGACCTTCCTTACTCTGAGAGGTTGTTTTATCTAGTTTAATGTCCATAACTCCATTCCAATCTCCTGCCAAAATTCAGTCTTCACACTCATGTTCTGATATTTTTTCTCGCAGTTCCTTATAAAATTTCCTTTTGTTTTCATTTGGGGCATATACTCCAACTAAAAGATTTTTCCCCATTTCAACTCAAGATTTCAACTCCCAATATTCTTCCCTCTTCATCCTCTACTATTTGTTTCACTGGAAAATCCTTGTCAATATAGATTACCACCCCCCTTTTTTTCTTCTCATATAGGGAGGTAAAACATTGACCTAGTTTGGAGTTATATAGATATTTTTCTTGGTTTTTCTTTATATGAGTCTCTAATAAAATCGTGATTTGGGGTCTTAATCTTTCCAGATGATGAAAAATCTGTCGTCTTTTTGCTTGCGAGTTAATTCCTCGTACGTTCCATGATATTATCTTCCTGTTTATTTTTCACTGTCTTTAGTTCCCTTTTTTCTTTCTCTCTTCTGGTTCTGCCAGTTCAGGCTCTTCTTCAGACATTGGACTAATATCTTCTGCTGTTGCCGTTCCCGTCTGTGTAGGTTTCTCTTTTTGGTCTGGTTTCTTGTCTTCAGTCCATGCTCCTTTTGATCCTGTTTTCAAATATTTTTCCTGAAATTCTATTGCTTGCTGTACAGAACTTATCTTCATTCTTCTACCTTCAGAGACAAAGGATAGACCTTCAGGTATCTCCTATCTGTATCTTATTTCATGAGATTGCAGATTTTTCACCAGGAATGCATACTCCCTTCTGCTTCTCATGACACTCGGCGGTATATCCTTAAACATTTTTATTTCATTTTCATCCACAATAAATTTTTCTTCATAATTTTGTTCCATAATCAAGTCCTGTGTCTTTTCCCAAATTTTATTTGGCTTCTAATGATGAACAAAAATGGATTATAGCAGTGGTTTGGCCCCCATTTCATCAGAAAAGAATAGTGTGAGGACCCCCAATGAACTGCAAGAAATAGAGATATTCTATGCTTCAATGTAACATTTGCCATAAGAACATGAACATATTTGTACAAGCCTTTGAGGAATAAACAAATGTTTTAATTGTCTTCTTTTCTGTTTGTTTATGTTGCTTTTATCATATTTGAGCAGAGATTTCTAATTTGAATAGTTGTAACCTGTGATTTTAACCGTGCATTTTTATGTAGATTTCTAGCTGTCCTGAACTCCTGAGGAAAAATCAAATACATAGGCAGATAGATAGACAGAGATATATTGTTATACCAGACTGCATGCTTCACATCTATGATACATAGATTTCTTTGTTATGAAGTTTGATGATTCGTTTCAGTCAGTCAAGTTAATTCAAACTGGTCAAGCCTCTGTGCTAAACTTACTTATGGGGATCATCCAAGTGAAACAGGCAAAAACATACGAAAAATAAACTGCTCTACCTCACATGGAATCCATCTGTCTGGTAAAAATATGCAAAATATAGATAGAGCTACAAATTATTTTGCACTGCACTTAAGCCAATCTATAATCTGATTGCAGACTCTGATTGCAGAATCCCATATGTATTGGCCTACTCTCAGAACAACAGTACAGTATCAAGACAGAGATAATCCAAACTGGCATAGTATGGCCTGCTAGTGCAATCCCAGTGAAATGCTGGTTTGGGCCACTAGGTGGGAAGGCCCTAAGGAAGGATCTGCGCTGGCTGATCAGTTCAGTTTGGAGAGACATCAGGAGGGAAGAGTAGTAGTGTTTGCCAGGAATAACAAATGGGCCCTTGCCACCTTGAATTAGGAAATATGATGGGTAAATTTCCTCTAGGGGATTTTGTTTTATTTGTTTGCATCTATTTTGTATTTTAATTGAGGACTTTGAAGCTGCCTACAGTAACTGCAGAGCAGCCAGATTTCTGCAAGCAAATTCTGCTTTGTGGAGTGGATGGAATATGGGACAGAACATATTTGCTGGATTCATTATAAAATATGCAGAACTGTTGTTGGTTTTGGTGGTTTTAAAAATGTTTAGACAAATCTGCAGTGTTTAAATGTCTGACTACTACTTAGGAAGAGGTTCCACAGAACCCAAGGGACTAGTATACTAGCGTAATGCAGTTAAGAATTTGTGTAGTTTAATTAAGGTAAGAAAAGGCTTCAGGTTGAAGGGGGAAAAAAGGAAAAAAAAACAAAAACCTTGCTATCTAGTCTAGAGCATCAAAATTATAGAGGAGATACTGAGGAGGAATGAGTAAAGTAATTATAACCCCCTGCAGGGGTTTTGGCAAAATAACCATCTATGTTCCACTCAATAAAATGATAATCAAGATTTTCTTTGTACCTAAACATAACCTGCTCTGACAAAACTGAACCTCTTCAGTTGAAGGAATTTTGCAGATTTACCTTTGAATCTGCTAACACTTGTTATTGCTATTGCTAACAATTTGAATTGCAATGTCAAGCCAACACATTTCGGATAAATTATATGATGCCACAGAAATAGGAATTACTGCTGGGTAAATAGGGTTTTTTAATTTTACAAGGTATTTTGGGATGGGATGATCTTTTTATATGTCAATAATCAAGAACTAGTTACCAAAGTACACTGAGTACCATCTACTTTTAAAATTTACTGAGGAACACTTGGAGTAAAACTATAAAGCACCATAAAGACTAACAAGTCTTATGTAAGCTTTCATGGACTGCAAACTCACTCTGTCAGATGCACCACAAAAAATGTTAGAGTCTCTTTCATATTCCAGAGTTACAGCACTATAATTCCACTTTAAATGCCATTGTTCCATCCTGTGGAGTGCTGAGGTTGGTAGCTTCATGTGGCATTAGAGCTCTTTGGGATAGAAGTCTAAATACCTCATGACACTACAAGCCCAAGATTCCATGGGACGGAGCCATGACATTTAAAATAGTATCAAAGCACTACAATTGTGTATTCTAAAAGAGGTCTCATACTTTAATATGCCACAAGACTAAAGACTAAAACATTTGTTGCTTTTTCTGCAACACAGGAACCGCTATAGCATAGAGGGAGATGAGTGCAGGACTAGCAAAGAAAATTAGGCAGAAAGAGGTGATTACCTCAGATATAAATACTGGAGTGTGGGGCAGTGATGAGATCTTCATTTGCCCCCCATCTCACTAAATCAGCCTACTCACTACCCCCAATCTAAACTGCTGTTACCTCTTGTGTCAGATACTGTCCTGTGGCCAGTGTAGAAGTAAGACTCAGATGCCAGTCTGGTTGGATCCTGTATGTGGATTGTATGGATAGCGATTATTTTGTCCTTTGCTTCAGGCAACAAAATCCCTATAACAAAGAGATCCCACACAAAAATGCACTACAGGTTGCAGCAAAGACCTAAGCATGGGTATAGCTCACTTAACAAAGCAGATGTATTCCTGGGTATGATTTCTAACTGAAAATTTGGTACTACAAGCAGAAATAGCATGAGAAAAATAGGGGCAGGTTTTTAACCCACCAAAAAAAAAAGAAAGAAAGAAAAAAAGGCAGTTAAACATTTTTCAGCAAACCTTTTATTCTAAACTATCAATATGCAATCTGTAAAATGGAACAAAAGGTCAGGTAAGTCTTGCATGAATAAATACAAACATTTCTAATCTTCTAGAGACCATTTGAAGGCTTCTTCCAAAACGCATGCAGGGGTAACTTTTACTTTCACCAGCCTCCACTGTTCCTATTTCCCTTTCAGACCTTGATTCCCATATTCGAGGCCAAATTTATAGCTCTGTGGGTTTTTAAAAGTATGTTGGAGACAGCTGATGAGATAGATTTATCAGCTCTCTCTTTTCTATTCTGCAGTTCACGAAAGCTCAGCAAGGGATTCTGGAAGCAGCTGCTGTTGCCCTTGGTAGGCAGCCACAGCCAAGTACAGTGTGATCAATTTGGGAACACATACTTTCCCAGCTTCAATTCTGTTACGTTGTTTACAGACGACAGGCTCCAGCCACCGGCCACTGAAAATCTGTTTTTCCTGCAGCCTTCTGTCTCCGCGATCGACGCTGCTAAAAACATTCAGCAAAACAGAAGACGAAGATGAAAAAGGGGGGATAAAAACATTTTTTAACAGGAAGCTTCACTGTAAAAGACTTGGGCCATTTCCGCACTAATCTGTTTCAGCGCTATTATTCCACTTTCAACATCCTACGGAATCCTGGGGTTTGCAGTTACGTAACTGCAAACCCCAGGATTCCGTAGGATGTTGAAAGTGGAATAACAGCGCTGTAACAGACTAGTGCAGAAAGACCCTTGGTTAATTGAGGTATGCTTGTAATCGAACAGCATCCTGAATAGTCTTATTTTAAAAAAGGTGTCACAAGACTCTCCCACACTCCAAATCAGTGGTCAATTAAGCACAGATTTTTTCGGGAGGTTCCTTCACTAAAGCGAAAGGCCCTCCGGTTTCCTCGCCTCTATGTGGGAAAATAGACCCACCACCCATTCGCCCACCCGTCTCAGTAAACCGGAACCCAGGCCGCATGGGTTAGTCTAGCCATTTTCTTTCTATGGTCGCGAAAAGGAGATGGCTTCGCGGTGGTAGCGGCACGGCGCTTGCGCATTAGCTGGCTTCCTGAGTGGTTGGCGGCGGCGGCCATTTTGTGGATCTTTTGAGAACCCCCCTCCTCCACCCACGGTCTCTCTTTCGGTCCTACTGTTGCTTGGTTGGGCCTGGACGGAACGAGAGACCGCGGGCTTCTCACGTCCTTGGACTGCGTGTCGGAGCTTTGCTGTACCTTCTGCCTTCGTGCGGTGTCCAGGGTCCGGTCTGCGAGCGGCCCTCCTCCACCGCCATGGAAGACGACGGGCAGCCCAAGACACTGTGAGTAGGGTGGGGACTGGGAGGACCTGTCTGGGTAGTTGAGGGGCGAGAGGTTGTGACAGGCGGGAATGGTCATTCGAGATGGAGGGGAGACGTCTCCACAGGAAAGGAGCCAAGGGACTTAGGATAATGAAGCGAAGTGGTGGGGTACGAGGGAGTCCTGTTCCTGAGGAGAGACGACAGGCGTTGATGATGTGATGTAGTAGATTTTTATAAATGAAATGGCGGTATCATGTTGAGACCAGAGGAATGAGCCAGGGAAAAGAAGCACAATACTGAAGGGAGTTTTTGGTAGCGAAAGGTTTTAGTCTTCCTAATTCAACCTGCGTTTCCTGATGTCTCTGTGGCACACATAGACACCGAAATTGGATAGAAGGGTTAACCTGTGGTAGTCGCTGTATCTGTGAAGTGGTGAGGGTTATTTTTTCCTCCCTCCTTTGTATAATTTTGCCTCCCACGAGTTAGTACATATGAACTGGAGTGGTTACCTACTCTAAGGGCCATGAAAGTCTCTAGTCAGAAAGAACTGGGAGAAGACGTAATTCAAAACGTAACAAATAAGTTATGTCCGATCAGAGTCTGCGAGGATGCTTATCACGACGGGTGTTGAATTCTGACGATGGGTAGAGTTTCATATATGTTGTGAGTCTAGAAGGAAGCCTTCAGTAAGTAATCTTTGCTTACAGTATGGGTTATCTGCAAGTGCTAGGAAGCATAGAGATATGATAAAACTGGATAGAGGGCAAAGAGGTGTAGATAATCAAATACTGCAAAGAGACATTGAATGATGTATGTCTTAGATAAAACATGGAAGACTGTAGAGAGCAAAATGGAATAATATATCAAAAGTACCTTTTTAACCTCAGATGAAGGGAAAAGCAAAGGCAAACCTGAACAAATCTTGTCAAGAAACCTTGTGATAGGTTCCCTTACGATGCCATTAGTCAGAAACAACTTGAAGGCACACAACAACAAAAACATGATATACGAAGTAGATAGCAGAATGGGAAAGTGTGCAAGTGAAATTTGAAAGGTATTTATTTGAAAGGTGTGGACGTGCAAGAGACCTCCTATATCAAAATGAGATTTAAAATGGTTTGTTCAGTTGAAAGGTAAGTTTGTAAGGGTTTTTCTGCTTTTGGGAAACTGGATGTTAAAAGCCTGTGAACCATGTGCTTACTATATGAATCCAGATTAAGCCGCCTCTTCTCCTCCCTGCAGAAAAAATGCATTTGTGAGTGAAATGATGGCACTATCTCAGCTGGCATGGGCTAAACAATCAATTTTATTTTAAGTTCTCATGTTCCATTTCTCCTTTCTTCTTTTTGAAAGAAAAGAAGAATGGAATTTTCAGAAACCATGTTAGTGAGTATCTTTTGACACTTTTATCAATGTGTAAATGAATTCAGTATTTCTCCCCAATACATACAAGTACAACTTAAGCATCCTAACTAAGAATGGTGAAGCAATTGCTGTGTGACCCTTTTTTATATTTTGAGGTAGTAAACTGAAAGGTTACTAATAGATTCAGTTTGTTAGCCACATTGGAGAAAAAAAGAAGGAACAGTCTAAAAGAACTAAAGCATGAAAAATAATAGTATATACAACTTTATTAGAGGTATCCAGATGTAAACTTAGTAAAGATATTGCATTTATTCTGTAATACTTATAAAAATTTCTTCAAATGTGAGAAATGTAGTTGCTTTAGAAAATATTTGGTCTTAAAATTATACTGAATGGACAACCTAATGTTGGGGACTCTGCTTGGTTGTTTAACATTTTTACCATCAGATTTTCAAACTTTCTATCATGACTGGAAACAATAAAAAGAGGAAGTTTGGAATTCTCAGGATTGTGGTTAAAGCTTGTAGCTGAACAAAAATTCTCAGAGGAGGTTGGTGCATGTTGGCCATTTTTGTTGTGTATGGCTGTCTTGGCCTGCATTTATGGAAGCTGCATTCAAATGTTCTCTGTAATTAAACATTCAGTACTTTTAGTTTCCATCAGGATGAGCTGAGAATGTAATCTTTTCTCTGTTTGAAAATGATGACTCAGCTGCTGTGGTTCATACAAAATGTTTTGGATGTCTTCCATTCCCACCCTCAGTCCACAAAAGTGAATAAGTGATTTAAACACAATTTCTTTGGCTTACTTTGTCTCTGCTTTGGCTGAATGTTTGAAAACAACTCACCCTAGTTATTTTGAATCTTTAGGCACTGATCTTGACTGGCTCAATAGCCTGAATTAGGAATGCTGTGGGGGTTTTTTGGCAAACTAGAAAGTCTGCATAGTGTAGTGGTTTCAGCATTGTACTCCAACTCTGGAGGCCAGACTTTGAATCCCTATGACCATGGAAACACCCTGGGTGACCTTAGACAAGTCACACTTACTCAGCCTCAGAAGGAGGCAAAGGCACCCCCTCCCAACAATTCTGGCCCAGAAAAGCCCATGATAGGGTCACCAACTTTAAGGCACACAGCAACAATAAAAGAGATGACAGGGCCTGAGGAAAGGAAGGTAGTGAGATGCAGCTGGGATGCAACTAGCATGCAAGTGATAAATGGCTGTTGTATAGGTAAATTTAAACATCTAGTATAACCATATATCTCACTATTTTCACTTCTTGTCTGCAAAAAAATTTATAAATGAGAATTTGGGGGGGTTTGAGCAAACCTGAATGTATTCGAAATGTTACAAAAATATTACTTTTGTTTTGTAGCACTCCATTGGTGCTATTGCTTTCTGCCTTGTAGCTGGGTGATTTCTAATGCATTGATGCAACGATAATACCTACTGCCTGGTTGTCATCTCAAGCTACAATCCTATATATGTTTACTGAGCATGAGTCCCATTGAATTGGATGGGACATTTGAGTAGACAAAGCTGCATACTATTAGAGTTCAAGGTTATATGTTTGATCTTCTACTGACAGTTGCCATTCTACATTGTGTATATGTGTGTTGGATGCACAAGTCACTACTAGAATTCTGCAAGTCTACTCTGTTTTGTTTGCCAGAACAGTTTGTGTACAAATGCTTGTAATCTTGCATTGTTTGTTACGTTAACAAACAGTGCTGTTTCTCTGAACATTATAATGTTACGCTAGCCCGTATTTTCAAGAAATGGAAGAAGTCTTGAAGGATATAATATGATACAGCTGATGAATATGTCATGTTTAAATTCTGTTCCACCATAAGTTCTAAAAGAATAAGCGTTTGTGTATGTGATTGTAAGATTAAATAAACGTTCTAAATGATTTTTTTATTTAAAATTGACTGAGCTTATAGTATTTAAATTGTGAGCTGACTCAAAATCATTATAAAGTTTATACAAGGCAAACAATACGTATTGAAGTGATTAGAACCATTTCACATGTCTCCCACCCATCACACCATGTGACATTAAACCCATATTGTGGAATAATACCTTGCACCATGAAGTGTGGGTAACTTCCATTCTGGATTTATTTTTTGGGCGTTTCTACTGAGGCAGGATTTTGCTCTCGAAATGACTGCTTTATTCAAAGGATTTTTATATATTGTCACTGTACCTGTATTCTTTATTGAATATATGTTTTTTGTATTGTGATTTTAAGTTGTGAATTGCTGTGAACGGTGCACAGGCACTAGAAGAATAGTGTTTAAATTGTGCAAGTCCATGTGTGTGTAAATAAGAAACTGTCCCCTGTTGAAAAAGCAGTGGGCATATAGGGAATGGTGAGGTTATAGTGTGCCTCTCGTGGCCTTGTATTGCATCCTATTGTTACACTGTACTCAAAACTATCCTTAAGCATTGCAAGGAAGATGTAAAGATACAATCTAGAGGTCATATTCACACTGACAAAAAGCAAGAAGCAAAGGCTGAAGCAATTTATAGTATTGTCAACTATTAACTTGCTTTGCAGTGCTATGGAAACCTTACGTTTTGTTCTGTAGAAACGGGTTTCTACTGATCATAATTCCTGGAATCAGGGCTGACAAATATCTGGATGCCTAGATATTTATAATGTGTCAGTGTGTGCAGATTTGAAATATTTTGCCAGTCTTTACATAGGAAACTACCTTATACTTAGCCTACTTTCAACTGTGACTAGCAACACCTGTCATAGATTTCAGATTAGATTAATTCTTATTCCTAATTGGAGAGTCTAGTGGTGTTCCATCTGACAGCTAACCTAGTATGACCTTGTTTACCTTCTGAACTCAGGCAAGACCTAGCGTATTCAGTGTGATCTACCATCTTAAAGTTGATAGTGACAAAATTGAGAGACAAACTGGTGCTTAGTCTATTTCGGCATAAAATGATAACACTTAAATCATCCACAGTCGTATACTTGACTCCTAATGACATCAGTCCCTTCATTGTCAAATATTTTTGAAATATTAGTACGTGTAGATGATTGTCAGACATAGCACATGTTGCGAAACTGTCCAAGATAAGTTTCTCTGGGGAGCAAAAAACAGTGCAGCCAAAGAATAAGGTAAGAACTTTGCTTAAAATTGTTTAGTTGAACAGTTCTTCACTACATGGGATCAAAAGGTATGCAGATGGTTGTAGTTTCCCAACTTAGCTTTATAGCCAGCAGATTGTAGTGTTTTGAGCACTGGAGACCAGGACTTGATTCCCTGTTCAGCCATGGAAACCCACTGAGTGACCTTGGGCACGTCACATACTCTCAGCCCCAATAAAGCCTGCGATAGGGTTGGCATAAGTCAGAAATAAGTTGAAGGCACACAGCAGCAAAAACCAGGCTTTTCAAGTTTTAATACAAGTAGTTTTCCATTGAAAAGATTCTGTAAAGTCTCATGAAGCTTATAAGCGGTTAACTATCCATTTGAAACTAGCCTTCCTCCAAACTGAACATTTGTTAAAAGTTTAGATTGTAGTCAGCATATTAAAATACCCAGGTTACATTTTGCTGTTCATAAGGTGTAAATCAGAATGTAAATATAGTATGATGAATGCAGAAAGTTCATCATGTCAGGTAGGTGGAGTTATTTTTGTTCTATCTGCATAAGTTGCCAGTGTGGTCCTAGCAATGGTTTACTTGTGAATTCCATCAAATTCATTAGGGTTTATTTACAGGTGAGGTAAGTGTGCACAGGCTTACTGCTTTAATTAATTTTATAGGTTGAGTTGTTTTTCCTTCTGTTTTATGGAGCATATATAAATGTTTTTTTCACATGCAGAGCAGTACCTAGTATTGGAACCTATATATGTCAGAATATAAACTACTTCTGTTATCTATCTAGGTTTCTATACTATGCCTGTCAATGCAGCATAAGTGATGTCTCATGAATTAGGGAGACAGCCTATAGAGGTATAGTATATGCCTTTATTTCATTATTTATGGTTTTACAAATTATGTGTTTTTAGGAAATAGTTGGACTAAAAATGATATTTTATACAAACTCTTAGTTTACTTCAAATATTCTATTACAGTCTTCTGCAAGATTAATATTAATTCAGACTAAACATTTATGAAGTTGCAACATGTGACTTTTTAAAAAAAGAAGGGAAGAATAAATCTTGTGATTATGCAGGCTGTCTTCATATTCCCAATTATTTTTTCAGTTGAAATTAACTAATACAAAAGCTTACTTTTGAATATGTGATTTCATAGGAAAGGCTCACAAATTAATATCCTTGGTTTTGCTTTTGTTTTTCCAGGTACCTTCCATATTTTGTGTGAGAGATCTTTTTAAAGACCTGTTCTTTAGTGTACCAATGCCTAAATCCATTTGCTCATCCCAACTAGAGTAGACCCATTGACTCAGTAAGGTTTGCATGAAGGTTGACCTACCATTCAACAGTTGAGTTAGTGGGTCTGCTGTGGTTCAAATTAGCAAGTGGATTTATGTGCAAATTAGAAAAACTCTTGAGATTTTTCATAATCTCAGAAGAATTATCTAAAGTAAACAAACAGCATTGTCTTTCTGTTACAAATAACCATTTAATAAGGTTGTCTGAGCTGACTGTGTCTTGTTTAAGACTGTTCTGTGAGCTCATGGTTCTAGTGCAGCATTGAAAAATCCACCTTGTTTTTTGTGTTAAGTTGAAAGTTTGCACATGTCATTGTAGATATCAGTAGTTCTCCTTAAAAATGGTGTTCCACTTATCTTAGGAATTGTTGGTCTGTGTCCAAAATTAGTACATAACTGAGGAAGATCCCTGGTTTCTCCTTCAGTAGCTCTTCTGCCAGTTTATCTACCAGGACTAAAAGATGAGAAGCTTTCCTCCTAAAGACTGTATCTCATGCGGTCTACTGATAATACAGGCTGAATGTCCAGGCGCAGGGAATTGTGGTGACCCTTTAATACTTCCTCACTAGTCCCAGCATGTCTCCCATGTTCTGATTTGGAGTCCAAAATAATTCTCTCTATGACATGTCTGGCCTCTAGGATTAACAGTTTATTATTGACCATAGCCTATCATTATGGCAAAATCAAAACTGTGTTAGTGGCAGAGCTGTCACACGTGGTAAGTAACAGTATCATGAATGCAACAATTGCCAGGTGAAATTCTGTGCCGATTCTGCTCCCTGACTTTTAGCTCAGTTCCTGACTTCCATGCTGACCTTGCAGCATTATTCAGAGAACTTACTAACTTTTTGCCTCTGAGATCCTGCACAACCCATTGCTGACTACCCTTCTCAGACTAACTCTTTTTACCTGAGTTCTGTTGTTGAATCTAACTGATGCCTAAATGCCAATGAGTTTCATAATTTTTTTGTGGCATCTTCAGCTGTGTAGATACAGGACAGTTCTGTGAATCTTAGGTTTGTAAAGGATTCTGTGCTTTTTAAATAGTGCCATCTCGTTAGACCAGTCAAAACGAATGACTAACTGACATACAAAATATAATTGGACTTTTTTATGCCATTATTACAGAGGCAAATATTTTACTTTTTTTTTAGTTTAGTTACCATAAATAAACTTTTTCATTCTGCTTTACCCTAAAATCAGCTTAAAAGCACGATGTATCCAAATGAGAACTTTGAAGAGGATTTATTTACAAAAGAATTTGTGACTTTCAGCCTCAAATACTTACCAACTTAATAAAGCAGATCATCTTTGCGTAGTGTGTGCTTGCTGTTCTGTACACTCCAAGAGACTCAGAAATAAGCAGTTGCAAAACTTCATGAGAAAAGAATAATAAAAAGTATTTCCAATTTTTGGATGGTAACAAGAACAATATAAGCTAGGATGACTGGATACCTGAGATTGTTTCAAGTCTCAGTGGTTGTAGGGATGCCTAAACATAGAAATAAAACACTGTGTGTTTCTGAGTGAGCTTAAGAACATTAAGGAAGGAGAGCCATGGATAGAGAAGTTACATGCAGAAAGATTTATGATTCATGAAAGTTGAACAAAAGAAAAATGGTCAACCTGAGCTGAGTTAGATCCTGTTTTCAGTGGTGGCTGGAGGGATAGGTGTGTTCATCTGTTACAGCAAGGTCTTGCGGCACTTTAAAAACAAGGATGTTCGTTATGGCAGGAGCTTTCATCATGAAAGTAGACTCCAGATGTGAAGAGCTGGGGAAAATAAAAGTAATATTAGGGGGAGGATTTCCTGTTTTTTTTTCGAAAACTTTTTTTCTCCGGAAGAATAGGAGCATGCATTGTGGAGTATTTTCTTCTAGAATTATGAATAAAATGTTTAGGACAGGTTGTTCACATATTTAATGCTCCCAAAAGTATTTGTAAAACCTATACAAGAGAAATCCTTTTATCTAAGAATATGTACAGTGTTAGATCACTATTATTTCTGGTCTTGGTTTTGTTTTCTCTGTTTACTTTATAGAAATGAGTACATTGCAGATATACCTCAGTTAACAAAGTAAATGTGTGCTGGGCATTAATTGTTCAACATAAAAGTTAATAACAGAGGCAGAAATAACATGGAAGGAACCAGGAAACAAATACAGGTTAACATGCTTCAGTGAACTTTTTATCAAAACTTTATGCATTTGTGAAATGAAGCCACCAGGTTAGATAAGCCTTGCTTAAGGAAACAAGAAACTTTTGGATCTTCTAGACCCCACCTGAAAGTTTCTTTCAAAATGCATTTGGAGCTGACTTTCTATTTTATCAGCCTCCACTTTTCTTACAGTTTCCCTTTGGGTGAATGAACTTATAGATCTGTGTTTTCTTAATTTGTTGGAGAAAGCTGGTGAGGGAGGCATATCCACTTTCCCATTTTCTCAGTTTTGTTGTTCACATATGCTCAGTATAGGAGACAGCTGCTGTTTACCTTGCCAGTTGTAGGAAGATATACACAGGTACAGTAGGATTAGCTAAAGCAGAATCTCCTGTTTCACTGTTGAAGTTTCATTGTGTTGTTTTCTGTAAACACACTGCTGCAACCTGATCCTGATGCTGCTAAGAACTTCAGACTATGTTGGGATGAGGCAGAACAAGGGGAATGAGGCATAAAAAGGAGGTTCTTTGTTAGAGGCTTTATTAACTGAGGTATCCCTGTACATATGCTTGTATATGAGTGATTTATTAATACAAGAATCAGCTACGTCTCTCTCCCTATGGATCAGGATCCCACGTTACAGCTTGAAACTATGGAGGACTAGGAGAGACAAAATAAATTGCTCTGTTTTACTAACGTTTATGTTTTGTCCGTTTTTTTGTGGGGGGAGGATTTGCCTGGTTCTCAAACTGGCAAAAACAAAGAGATTCCTTATAGTTTAGGTTTCCTTTATAGTCCAAGACCTTAGAGGTCCATTTGGAACAAAAGATAACATTTTTAAAAAGTGAGTTCAATTTATTACTATATTCTGAGCAAACTGTATTTTTAATATACCAAATGTGATAATTTCATGCCAAGCAGAGTTAAATATAATGAAATTTATGGTCCTAAAGTAGTAAAGTGATTTTCAGTCTGTGAAGGAGGGGTAATAAATTACATTTTTTAATTATTCAGTTATTATTCAATTATTCTGGAAATTTAATGTTTTTTTCAGCATGGATTCAGAATTTCCTGAAATCTGTGATTGGTTAAAAGGATGTATGTAAGCTTCTGATCCTACCCTACCATGCTGCATCATATTTTTGACATGTATTTAGATATTCTTTACAGTACTTCCATGGTACAAAATTCTTGATTTTTCAGTGCGATCCTGTGCACATTTACTCAGAAGTAAACTTCACTGAATTCAGTGGGGCTTACTCTCGTGTAAGTGATTATTGCCCAATACCCCAGATACTGAAGTTTCCCCCTGTACTGCTATACATTTTATGGAGAGATGTAATTGTAAGCAGGATAGGATTTATGTGCATTGTTAAAGCATGCATACAGACTTTTTCCAACTGTTTTTCCCTTAGAAGATTCTCTCACAGAACCAGTAAATGTCTCTTTTTATCTGCTTGGGAGATGCTTGTAAATGTATGTAAAAAGAAAATGACATCAATATGCATGTACAATTTTCAAAACTGATGAAAAGTTCTTGTTTCAAATAGTCAAGCTTCTTTTAAAATTTTGAAGCTCAAGGGGCGGTATTTTGGATTCTGTTTTTGTTTGTTTTTGGTTGGTTTTTTGTGTTCTTTGAGATTTTATGAAACTGTAATGAGTGTAAGTACATTCAGTGCTGGACAATACAAATACACTTTGGATATCTAATCACATATGACATTTTTACTGGCATGGCATCCTTTTAAAATGGAAAGGGCTATTTAATATGGTGTGTGAAGTCATGTGGCATAGCTTCTGTTTCAAATAATAAAGCATTCTGTTTATAAAATGTGTACCTTATATTTCCATAAATTACATGGAACATCATAGGCAAGAAATAAATTTTTTGATTAATACTACTTTTTCTTTTGTCTGTCCAGTTATGTAGGAAATCTTTCCAGAGATGTTACTGAAGTGCTTATACTTCAGTTGTTCAGTCAGATTGGACCCTGCAAAAGCTGTAAAATGATAACAGAGGTAAGCTGCTCTGTGTAGTTTATATCAAATATAATTTTATTTAAGAATTAAGCTGATTATTTATTCTGACACTTAAAACATTCTGTTAGGATTCCATTCTCTACAATGCAATATTGTACTTACCTTTTGAGAAATAGCCCTGTGGAGTTCATTGGGATTTTTGCCCGGGTGTGTTTATAAGATTGTTTTCTAAGTCAAATAATTGATCAGTCCTAAAATCTTTTGACCAGATAAAACGGTTCATAATCTTAAAAATGTAATTTACTTTTAACATTTTTATTTGAAAAAAACTGGTGGCAGAAACCATTTCCCCTTCTGCATAGGAGAGAACATATTTATCTGTTGTGACATACATATAACCTTAAAATAATGCATATATGTTTTTTTCTGCAAAATACATTTATTTATAAGAAAATCTATTCATTTTTAATTATTTTAAGTATAGTGTCAATAAAAAGGATGTTTAAAATTCAAGCAGGTACCATAATTGATAGAAGCAGCTTGATTATTTTTAAACAACAGGTCTCAACATGTAGAAATTAGTCATTGTATAGAGGCAGTTGCATTCTAGATTTGGTACTGGGCATCTTTATTTGAGATAGCCAACCTTAATAAAAATTTAGAAAAGAGACTCTCCTTTCTATGAAAACCTGGAGTTAACCATCCCATTTCATCTGACAGCCATGAAGAATGGTTTGAAATTTTCATTCTGTTTTTGATTAGCTATGGGTTTTCGTCTAAATCTGACAAACTGATTAATCATAATTGCAGTTTGTTTGAAGGAAGTCAGCTTTAAACTATATGTAATGAAGTTGTCTTTTTAAAACAAACCATCATTAGATTTAACTGAAGTTTACAGTCCAAGTGACACATTAAATTATCCTTAATATGGTTATAGAATCTTTTGATCTTGCAGCTGTACTCAGTGAGGTAGAGGAGGCTTACAGGCATGTGGGGAGTTGAAGGATGGGTCCTCTCATGCTACTCAGTAAGTTATTGTCATGCTCAAATGTAGCCAGTGTATCTTGTACTTTATCACCATTCGTAAGTATTTTTGCTTTCCTCAAGGTAACTTCGGTAACAGTCATAACTTCATAGGCTGAGGTCTAGCATTACTGGTTAGACAGAACACAAAGCCTGGTATTCTTTGAGCAACTTGTGCTTCTTTGGTCCAGAATTCTTATGGTATCATTAAAAATGTTTGTCTTTCTGAGCATTGGTGAAAACATGAATGAGAAAACACTTTAAAGTCTGCCATACAACTAGCTGTATAAATGATATAGCCTCATTTTGTATTACTGATCCTCCTCCTGATTTTTCCCCATTATTGGATGCTGATCTTGTGACACCATAAGACCTTTTGACAAGAATAAGGCTCCAGGTCAGACTCTTTTGAAATACCATGGGAATAGACTTAACATCTTGGAGCTGCATGCCCCATTCTTATTTCAGCCTATCTTCTTTAGCGTTGCTAAGTATAAAAAGGTTTTATTTAAAATACGGCAGCACCACTGGACTGTTGTTTTCCTAAGTTTTGTTGGATTGCATATTAATAAAGGGAGCCATCTAACAAAAGTTAATTGGAAGCTAATTGTGATAATTTCTACTCTGCTATTCTAAGTGGGATTTGTCTTGATTAGCTTTTTCTAATTTTCATACATTGCTAGTCTGAAAAATTGATATTAGTGAACTTTGTCATACGAGTGACTTGAGGGTTCTACTTTAATTTACTCCTTCCCTGGAATAGAAAATACCTTTACTGCAGTTATATTTGTTGCAGATCCTCAGCATGGATTTGCTTGGTGTCTCTGATATAGTTGTCAGTGGAAGAAGCTAAGGTGTGCCATGTTTCCTGTTGCTTGTCTTTCCTCTGGCTGACAGTGCTTATGAACTTCATCTTTACCTCTGTAATCAGGATCCCATGGCATGCTTCCTTTGGATCCCACTTTTTCTGGCAAGATTGGCAACCCTATCCTTCCTGCAACCACCAGTGCATCCTGAAAACCTAGCAGGCAGAACTATCTGGAACAGGTTTTTGCTGCCACAAAAAGCAGTAGTAAGATGGGAATAAAATCTTGGTTCTGCTAGTGTTGGAGACAACATTGGAACTTGGCCTGTGATTACAGTACTAGGTACTAATCACCATTCAGTGATGCAGTTAAGTACAGTGACAATTTACATAATGATTACACTGTTGATGACATTTCCTGATGATACAGATATATTTGTGTATGATCTTAAAAGTGTCGTCTTCAGTCTAAATGTCCCCAGAATTTCTTTCAGAGGCATAGTTGGTCATGGTTATATCACGTCTTTTTTTTGTAAGGATATTCTTAATTTCATCAGAAATCTAGAATATTCTTCAGGTTCATGTTCCACATTTCTTTAACGAGAAGTAAAGAAACCTCTGTCTGAGATTTTCATTCTGCAGTTGACAAGCTAATAAGAAGAACAGAAGAAGAGCATTCTTCTTGTACAAAAGAACAACATTCAAAATTCATTAGAAATTTGGATCAGGACCTTATTGTATGTATGAGAGGAATGTTGGATGGAGAATAGCAAAGTCCTTCATACACATGCAGAATTTTTTTTCTTTTTCCAAAGTGTATGTGACTTCCTTATACTGAGATCTTAAGAGGGGGACGACTTGCAACTCTTTGTGCATTGTTGGACTGCAGGTCCTGTCTGCTTGAATCATTACTGAGGAGTTGCAGTCCAACCTGTGAATGGCTACAGGTGGATCACCCCTGCCTTAAAGAGCAGAGTATTTCACAATAATGGCCTTTGTAAGTTTGAATATTGTAGGTTAGGCATTTGACTGCTTCTTTTCTATGCCATCTACTGCATTTAGTAGGTTCTTCTAGCATATGAGTATAGACTATCTCAAATTTTCTTCATATTAAATTGAAGATATGTGAGAAAATATGGATGATTTAGTTCATTTTTTGTATAAGAACTGAAAGCTGCACCCCATTTTTTCACTGTTGTCTTGTTAAAAGTCTGAAAACATTGTTCTGTCAACTCCAAAAATCTTGACTTTAGGAATGACAACTATTTGGGTCTAAATATACATCAGGGAACTGAGTGAGTCATCAAACTAAAAAGTAAACCATGAAGTCTGTGCATACACAGTCCAGTCTAAGGAAGATAAGCCTCATCTGAAAACCTTTCTGAAAGTAGGCCTATCTGCTTCAGTCTCTTTTGAATCCAAACCAGTGTGTACAAAATGTGAGCAGGGCAATTCCCAGCATCCTGTGCTGTATTCTCAGTGCTCTTTTGTTGGCTTGGTGTCACATTTGTATTCATTGACTAGAAGCCCTGCAGTGTTAGTTACCACATCATTTACCTGTTTCTGGATGATGGATCCTAGTCCCACTCCTTCAGAAGCAGATCACCACTGGTATCTTCACTAAGAGTGCTTCTAGTTGGAAGGACATCTTTGTTTGTGGTACTGAACATACAGTCTGTTACCTCATGCTTATCTCTAGAGTAGGGGCACAAGTACAGTTTTGTGAATGTTATTAAACATTTGGTATGATGGAGTGGACAACAGTTCTTAAGGTTATTTTATAAGCATTTATGGTAATATTTTCTTTTCTAGCTTTAAATAATATATTTTCCTGGATTTTCTTCTCAGCAACCCGATAGCAGAAGGGTCAACTCTTCTGTTGGATTTTCTGTTTTGCAGCATACAAGCAATGACCCTTATTGCTTTGTGGAATTTTATGAACACAGGGATGCAGCTGCTGCATTAGCTGCAATGAATGGGAGAAAAATTTTGGGAAAGGTACGTTGCATTAAAAAGATGAAGCAAATGAAGTGAATAGGTTAATTATGATTCGTGGCGAACGTTTTTGACACTGTTCTTGGATGAAAGCTAATGTTTTAATAAAGAATAAATAACCTTTTTGTTGACATTGATCCTGCACTGTATCTTGGTTGATGTTTGCTGTCTAGAATTATGTCAGTATTGATTTATTTCTTATTTTCAGGAAGTAAAAGTTAATTGGGCAACAACACCAAGTAGCCAGAAAAAAGATACATCAAGTAAGTAACATTAATGATCCTAAACTGTTATACTAAAATCAACTATAATGGTATACTTGACGTCATAGTTATTTGTTCTACCATGTATCTCTTGCATTTTCAGTTCTTACATTAGCTGAATTGCTTAGCTTTTATGTGATGTACCTCATTCTCAGAATAGCCTACTGCGTTAGAGAAGATTAACTATAGGTTAAGCTACATTTAAACGTGAGATGGAGTCCCACTCATGTCCATACTGTAAGAGTGCAGAAGCTACTTTCTTCTTCGTGGTCTCTGTGCCTCATACATTAGGAGCTTTCGCGCCTGCGCGGTAGCGTTCGGAAGATTCTAGAGCTCGTTAGCTTTGGCGGGAACCCCTCCCCCACGCCGGTACTGCGCATGCTCCTCCCGCCGACTAACGGTCTCTCCTCAGTTCTTTCTTGTCCACCTCAGCGTACAGAAGGTTCTGCTTGTTGGCTTGCTTTTCGATTCTGCTTTTTGGTGTTTTCGACTTCGGATTTGGCTTTTGACTACCCCTCATGGATTTCGGACTTGGCTTGGTACTTTCTCGATCGGTTTTGACCTTTTTCTGGCTTTGACTACGTTTTCGGATCTCGGACTGTGTTTGGCGTTCTCGGACTTTGCTTTTCTTGCCTTGCCCCCGGTTTATGTCAGCTCTCTTCAGACGCTGCGCCTCCTGTGGAAGGAAGGTCGCTCTCTCTGACCGACACTCTAAGTGCCTGATTTGTTTGGGTGAGGGGCACAACGTTCAGGCCTGCCCCATTTGCAGAGAGTTCACACACCAGACTCTCCGCAACAGGTCGGCAAGGCTTAAATCCCACTGTTGGGAGGAGTCTCTTCGTGCTAAAAGACCCGAGACGATGGCCGAGAAACACCCGTCCTCTTCTTCTTCTTCGGCAGCGGCGGCGGCTGCCGTGCCCTCGACCTCGTCGGTATCGGTACCGGGCTCGGTACCGATAATGAAGTTGCCGAGGATACCGAAGATCTCGGCAACTCGGGCACGTGAGGACCCTGTGGGCTCGCAGGCCTCAACCTCCTCCTCCAGGCCGCTGACCGCGGCTCAGAAGAAGCGCCCAGCCACTGAGGGCCTGGGGGAGAAGGGTAAGAAGAAGAAGCGCAAGGAGAAACGACGCTCTCCACCAAAGGTGGTGCGACCCCCGACTCCGCCACCCACCCAGCCCGCCGAGGAACCTCTGTTGATGGAGCTCCCCGTGGAGGAGGAGCCTCCGGAAGAGGACGTAATCCTCGAGGTGTCGGACGAGGAGCAGGTCGTGCAGGCCTCGCCGCCTCAACCGCCCGAGCTGATCGCGGAGATCACTCCACTGAGTCGCCGTCCACCCTCGGCAGAATGCCGAGAGGAGGCTGTGGTCAGACAGCGCCCAGCCTCTCGACGCGACGAGTCCCGCTCGCCGGAGCAGCGGGCCACGCCTCCATCCCCGCGATATTGGGAGATGCGCCTGGAGAGGCATCGCTCAGGAGAGAGAGCGTATTCTCCTGCCTACCTTGGAAGGTACGCCCAGGAGCAGGTGTGGCACGAGCTGACCGGCTCTTACTATTCGTACTCGCCGTCCTACAGGGACCGGTACCACCCAGACCCTCGGTACTGGTCGCCTCGTCGCCGGTCTCGTTCGCCACCACGGGAGGCTCACTACCCCCGCTATGAGAGGTCACCCCGCGTCGCTCGCCGAGTCGTCGTCAGTCCCCAGAGCCCTCACCTCGCTACAGGGCTGTTTCTCCACCGCCGCGGACGACGGCTACAGCTCCCCGACCGGCGCCACAGCCCACCGTGGCCCAGCCGGCGGTAGCGGTGACTTCCACCACGCAGGCGGCACACCGTCCTAGGCCCGCGGTCGTGCCCCTGCAGGTGACTCCGATACCGGTCACGACATCGGCCGTATCGGTACCGACGCAGCCTGCAGCTCCGGCTGTTACCCTGGCAACTCCGGCCCCTGGGCCGGCCGAGGAGAAGGAGGCAGAGAGGTCGCCATCACCATCTGGCGGCTCCTACGACTCGGACTCCGATTCTGCTGAGTCCACCCCTTCTTCTCATGAGTCCCCACCGCTGGGGTTCGAAGAGCCAGCTCCGGAGTCTGCGCCGGAGGACGTCCGCCGTTGGCAATCCTCCTCTGGATGGCCACAGCCCTTGGCCTGAGGGTGACCGAACCTGCTCCCCAAGCCCAGGACCCTGTCTTCCAGTACTTGGAAGCCCGCCCCCGTCGACCGCACCGCTGCCATTCCTGCCTACCCTGGTGGATGTGATGAAGCA